>CAKNXH010069445.1:0-11752 GCA_932178445.1 Andricus quercusramuli
TCTGAACAAAATGGGTTCTCAATATGAGAATAATATCAGAAAAGATATCCTTTGGAATGGTCCCTCTTAATGTCCAGTAAAACTGGAACTCAATGACCTGGTCAATTCCGCGCGAATGACGAAGCATTCTGATTTGATGATAAAAAAAGGTTTATCAGCAGATGTGAGAGTACGCGTATAAAAATAGGGAGAATAAAATGGCTGAATTAGCCTTGATGATTGTTTTGGTGGAATGGGGTGTGAAAATTGGATGAGACGATGCGAAGCAGGCAGTCTGATGGGTGATGTCTGATGATGCTGTGGGCGACTGCCTGCCGGCGCCTGTGGACGACTGCCTGCCGGCGTCTGTGGACGACTGCCTGCTGGTGTCTGTGGGCGACTGCCCGCTGGGATCTTTGGGCTACTGTATCCTCTCTCACTCGCTCGACGTCAGAACGAGAAGCAAACATTTGCTCGAGACTTACGGCAAACGGCAAACGGTCTCACGGCATAAGCCGCGCGAGGCGTGTCGAACCCTGACCTCGGAGGCGCAAGCTTAATTAAAAGTTACGATTCGAGCGACAGACACTCGGCAGCGGATTCAAGAGTTTAAGTGGTCACAACTACTGTTACTGTTATGCTTACGCAACTGTCTTATTTGCAGCAAGTCGATGTCGTCGATCAGTCAATTAACTTAATTGCACCCTTCCTGCGTTCCTCCCCTTCAGTCACTTCTCTGCTCTTCTATAATCTTCACTTGATTGTTCAATCCTGCCTGAGGTTCTGCAATCCGATCTGATTGAAAAAGCGCCTTCGAGAGACGAATGACAAGAAAGATTTTCAGGAATCTCGATAGGAATTTCGCGATTGAAATCGCCGCCTCTTCCGCGAGTTTGAACTCGTATTACAGTCGGGTTCTAGACCACCTACCACATATGGTGAAGCGAATCGATTTAGCATATACAATTTGCATAGGATTTGCACATTTTCTTACCGAAACAAAGAAAAGTAATCGCATATTCAATAACAACGTGTGTATATAGTGAATCTTCAATTTTTTGCACAGGCAATAGCAACTTTTCAGAAGTGGCACTTCAACGAAAATTTCAATGTTTTTTTTTGTTGATGCAAAAAAATACGGTTGATAATAGGGAAAGGGGAGAGGGTGTCAGTGGAAATATAATTACGATCTCAGATAACATTTAGTACGTTTGCTGATGATAAATTTTAACAAAGTTTGCGAAAGATCGCCCTCTGCAATGGTACGGTTCCATAATAACTTAATAAATTAGAAAATAATTATTTTCGCTTAAATGTGAACTTAATTAATATAACCCATTGAGAAAATCAAAATATTTTGATTGGAAAGTCTATAATTATATTTTTTGTTCGGAATTGATCTAGTTTGGTTAAACACTCTACCATTTAGTTGAAAATTAACTGATTTTGTTGAAAATGAAACTACTTGGTTAAAAGCTGAACAACTCTGTTAAAAATTCACCTGTTTGGTTGAGAATTTCACTATTCCAATTTTAGACAATTTATCTTCTCTGTTCAAAAATCATCTTTTCTGGTTGAAAAGGAAATTATTTGGTTGAAAATTTATCTGGTTTGGTTCATGACTCAACTGTTTTATTGCAAATTGTACTTTTTTGGTTAAATTTAACATTTTTTTTTATTTGAAATTAAATTTGTTTGGTAGAAGTATTAACTATTACATTTTTTGTTGAGAATTCATCTTTATTGGTTAGGAATTCAACCACCTGGTTAAAATCGGAACTGTTTGTTTTTAAAATTTTTTTTCTTTTTGGTTGAAGATTCATCATTCAAGTTAAAACTCATATTTTTGTGTTGAAAATTGAGCTGTTTTGTAGAAAATTTCCTTTTTTCGTCTCGAAAATGCAAAAATTTAGTTGAGAATAACCTTTTTCGTTGGAAATTCATAGTTTTGGCTGAAAATTAAAATATCAGCTTGAAAATGAAACTATTTTTTACAAAAAATTGAATGTGAAAATTAAAATATCTGGTTAAAACGAGGGTTAAAAATAAAACCATTTTTATGAAAATTTAACTGTTTGCAAGAAAATTCAACAATGTTGTAGAAAATTCACTTTTTTGGTAATAAAATTAATTTTCGTGTTGAAAATTCAACCGTTTTGTAGATACTTCATCTTTCTTCTTCGAAATTCAAGAAAATTAAATTCAATTTTATTGTCGAAATTTCATCTTTTTTTTTTAGAATTCAAATATATGGTTAAAAATCGTTTTTCTCGTTTGATTCAACTGGTTGAAAATTTGTATTTTGGTAAAAAATTAATCTTTAATAGCTGGAAATTTAATGGTTTTATCCAAAAATTATATTTTCGGCTCAAAAATTCAACATTTTGTTAGAAAATCAACTATTTTTGGTTGAATGGTGAGCTACTTTTGAAAAAACAAATTTTTAGTTGAAAATTCAATTATTTGGTGGGAAATCCGACTTTATCGATAGAAAATTAATCCTCTGGAATAAAAATTCAAATGTTTGATTGAAATTAAAGATTAGTTAAAAATGCAACTTCTTCATTGAAAATCAATCGATTTTAGTTGAGGATCCAAGTATTCTGTGAAAAATTCGTATTTTTTGGATAAATTCAACTGTTTCTGATTTAAAATTAACTAATTTGAAAAAAACATTGCGAGATTGCGCATTCTTAATGGCATCAAAATTCAATACTTTCTAATTAGGAATTATAGCAATTTTATTTTTTAATATTAGCTAATATTATTTTTCAATGCAGTAATTAAGAAAATGTGAGCGTAATTGGTTTGGGTACTAAAATGAAATAGGATCCCTATTGAAATCAGATGCCTCGTGTCTAAATTAACACGTCTAAAATAAGGTGCTAAATAGCCAGGAGTATGATGAGGGTAAATTGCACCTTTTGTTAATGTTCTAGGAGCCGTTAAAAAAGAAAATTGCAACAAAATAATTGAATTTGTAACCAAATAGTTAAATTAGCAACAAAATAGAAGAATTTGCAAACAAAAATCATTAAAATTCAACCACAAAAAGTTGCTTTTTTGAACAATTAGTTGAATTTTCAACCCAAAAAGGCGAGTTTTTAATAAAAAATTTATTGCTTTAATTTTAAACTAAAAACTATCAATTTCAACTACAAATTAAATAGTTAAATTTTAATTTAAAAAACGAATTAACAATAAAATACATAAATATTCAACCAAATAGTTGCATTTTCAACTAAAAATGATAAATTTCCATACAAGAATGGAATGGTTAAATTTTTATTTTAAATAATTATTAGAAAAAAAAATGAATTTTCAACAAAATAATTACAGTCAAAATGTTATTTTTTCAAATGCCATCCTGGTACTTATGAAAAAAATAAGGTTGCCAGTGGGATGTTACATTATTTTCAAATTTGTAACTAACTTAATTCAAATGTCAACCAGATACTTGTCAAAAATAAGTTTGTCATATGGTTGTACAAAAATTGTATCATACAAAATGACACCCTCGTTACCTATACAAAAAAGGTATTCTGAGGAAGATGTCCTACATAAAATATGTGCATAATCTTATTGTGTACCATTGAGTACGTCAGTAATATTCATTCCATTAGAATTTTATACTTAATTTTTCTAATTTTTCTGTTTTCATTATTTCTTCATTTAAAACGTATATTATGTAATAATATATTTGAAATGCTATCCTGGTACTTATAGAAAAATAAGTTTGTGAGAAGGTTGTACATAAAATGGGTAAAAAAATGACACCCTCGTTACCTATACAAAAAAGGTATTCTGAGGAAGATACCATATATAAAAAATGTGCATAATCTTATTATGTACCATTGAGTACCACCTTAGTAATAATTAATTCATGAGAATTTTATACTTACTTTTTATAATTTTTAAGTTTCTTCAATATTTATTTATTTTTAAACTCTTATTATATGATAATATATTTAAAATGTTACCCTAGTATTTATTAAAGAATAATAAATCCAATAAAATCATGATTTTTTCGGAATGTCAACCGGATTTTTATCGGAAAATGAGTTTTTCAGAAGGTTGTATAATAAACTGGGTTAAAAAATGATACCCTTCTTACCTATACAAAAAAGGTATTCTGCGGAATATGCCATATATAAAAAATATGCATAATCTTATTATGTACCATTGAGTGCCTTAATAATAATTAATCCATTAGAACTTTATACTTAATTTTTCAATTTCTTCGTTATTACCTTATTTTTAAACTTTCATTATGTAATACTATATTTAAAATGTCATCCTGGTACTTATCGAAAAATAAGTTTACCAACGGGATGTATATATTACTCTAATTTATAAATAATTTTATTGGAATGTCAACTGGATACTTATAGGAAAATAAGTTTGTCAGAAGGTTGTGCATAAACTGGGTTAAAAAGCGACACCCACGTTACCTATGCAAAAAAAAAGGTATTCTGAGGAAGATGCTACATATAAAAAATTTGCATAATCTTATTATGTACCATTGAGTACCTTGGTAATATTTATTTAATTAGAATTGCATACTTAATTTTTCTAATTCTTTAGTTTGTTCGTTATTTCTTTATTTTTAAACGTATATTATGTAATAATATATTTAAAATGGTATCCTGGTACTTATCAAATAATAAGTTTGCCAATTGGATGTATATATTTGTCAAATTTATCAATAATTTTATATGAATGTCAACCAGATACTTGATAAAAATAAGTTTATCATATGGTTGTACAAAAATTGGACTATAAAAAATGACACCCTCGTTACCTATACGAAACAGGTGTTCCAGGAAAGATGTCATATATAAAAAATGTGCATAATTTTATTATGTAACATTGAGTACCTTAGTAATAATTATTCCATTAGAACTTTATACCTAATTTTTCCGTTTCTTTATTTTCAAACTTATATTATGTAATAATATATTCAATATGTCATCATAATACTTATCAAAGAATAATTTTTCCAATGGAATGTATATATTTTTCCAAATTATAAATAATTTTATTGGAATGTCAACCAGATACTTGTCAAAAATAAATTTGTCATATGGTTGTACATAAATTGAAAATTATAAAAAATGACACCCTCGTTACCTATAAAAAAAAGGTATTCTAAGGAAGATGCCATATGTAAAAAATGTGCATAATCTTGTTATTCACCATTATTATTTACCATTATATTTAATATGTCATCCTGGTACATATCAAAGAATAACGTTGCCAATAGGCTGTATATTTTTTCACATTTATGAATGATTTTATGGGAATGTTAACCGGAAACTTATCAGGAAATGAGATTGTCAGAAGGTTGTACATAAAATGGGTTGAAAAATGACACCCTCGTCACCTATACAAAAAAGGTATTCTAAGGAAGATGTCATATAAAAAATGTGCATAATCTTATTATTTACCATTGAGAACCTTAGTAATAATTAACCCGTTAGAACTTTATACTTAATTTTCAGTTTCTTCATTACTTCTTTATTTTTAAACTTTTATTATGTAATAATATATTTGAAACGTTATCCTGGTATTCATCGAAGAATAATAAGTCCAATAAAATAATGATTTTATTGGAATTTCAACCGGATAATTATCGGAAAATGAGATTGTACATAAAATGAGTTGAAAAATTACACCCTCGTTACCTATACAAAAAGAGTATTCTGAGGAAGATGCCATATATGAAATATGTGCATAATTTTGATATGTACCATTGAGTACTATTGCAAATTTTTTTGGGTGGGGGGTTTTGAAACTGATATTAAGGGAGGACAGGTTAAAAATATCAGGAAGATTTATTTGTTTAACAAAACGAAAATTATGATAAGCTGATTTTTGATTAAAATTGTTTGTCTCTAATGAGCCGAAGAGGAGGTAGTTTGGAAATCTAATTTTGAATTGTAAATATTTTTCATGCTCTGATTTCGTTGTAAAAAATTATTCATAAGAAGGTAGATTTCATTTGGAGTTTAATTACAAATTTTGTGAATGATATTCCACTAGAAAATCGAAACTATCTAATTTCTCCTCTGCGTCGAGTTTCATAATTGTCGTATGTGATGAACAGCTCCAGTAACATATTAACGTAATAACGTAGCTAGTAGCCTTCTAATGTTGATTTATTGTCTCCGTCATCACAACATCCATCATAATTTAGCAAATATCGTTTTGGATTAAAAATGAGCCACGTGGAAAGAAAAATAAATCAGGATGTCTGTTAAAATTCTGGAAAAAAATTCCCTGACACATCCAGGAATTTTCCAGGTGTCTCAATTTTTTTTAGGTATAGGAGATATTCAAATACTTAGAATTTTTTTAAACAATCGACTCGGAACATGTATAGAGCTTCGCGAGTTTATTGTAAATAATTTATTTTCAGTTTTCAGGGATTCGATTAATATGTTTAATTTAAAATGCTTTAACAAATGATATTACAAGATATTCTTAAATATATTAGCACCATCAATTAACTGATTAAATATTAATAAAAATATAATTAATCATTTCTTTAATTTTCCTCTAAAATCCATGAATTTTAATAATTATACTACTGCTATATTAGATCCAATTTGAACCGTTTCCAATTCCTAACTTTCAGGAAAAAATATTGCATTTACAATAAGATAGATATTTTACAAAATTAACCTTTTTTGTTGAAAATTCAACCAAAAATAAGATTTTTCGGAAAAATACATGAATTATTAACCAGACAGTTTGTATTTTAAATTACAAAAGAATTTAATTTAATTTAATTGTTTTGAAGAAAGTATTTTTTTTTAAACACCAACTACTTTAGTAGAAAATTCAACAATTTTGTTGAAATTTCTTTTTTTGTTATTGTTGGAAGTTTAACCTTTTGGTAGAAAATTAACCTTCTTGTTGAAAATTTATATGTTTGGGTTGAAAATTCATCTGTTTTCTAGAAAATTTGTCCTTCGGGCATAAAATTAAACTATTTAGTTGAAAATTCAATTTCTCTTAAGATTTATCATTTTAGTTGAAAATTCAACTATTTTGTTGAAAATTTAATTATTTCTTAAAAATTTAATTATTTCTTGAAAATTCAACTATTTTGTCGGAAACTTATTTGATTTTTTCGGTAATTTAACTGTTTTGTTGATAATCCGTCTTTTTGGATAGAAAATTGATTTATTTTGGCAGAAAATTCAACTGTGTGGTTGAAAACTACATTTTCTTGAGATTCATCATTTCAGTTAAAAAATTAACTATTTTGTTCAAATTTTAACTATTAGGTGAAAGATAACTTTTTTTGTTAAAAATTTATATTTTCAGGTTGAAAATTCAACTGTTTTGTAGAACAGTCCTGCTTTCGGCTTGAAAATGCATCAATTTGGTTGAAAATAAACTTTTTTGTAAAAAATTCAACTGTCCGATTGAAATTTTCATTATTTTGTTTGAATAAATATATATTTTTTTGATTGCAGGTTCATTATTTTAGTTGAAAATTCATCTATTAGTTTGAAAATTTAACTATTTTCTTGAAAATTTTTTTTTTTTTTTCAAATGAAAAATTCAACTATTTTATAGACAATTTATTTAATTTGTAGGAAATTTAAGTGTTTTATTGAGAAGTCGTCTTTTTTGGATGGAAAGTTGAACTTTTGGCAGAAAATTAAACTATTCAGTTGAATATTAGATTTTTTTAAATTCATTATTTTAATTGAATATTCAACTACATTGTTGAAATTTTAATTTTTTTTTAGAGTCTACTTTTTTGTCGACAATTAAATTTAATTTGTTGAAAATTCAACTATTTAATAGGAAATTTATTCAATTTGTTGTAAATTCAACTGTTTTGTTGAAAATTTTACTTTTGGATAGAGAATTGAACTATTTGGGCAGCAAATTAAACTAATTGGTTGAAAATTAAACTATTATATTGAAAACCCAATTATTTTGTTAAAAATTCAATTATTTTGTAGAGAATTTATACAATTTTTTGTAAATTCAGCTGCTTTGTAGCCAATTCGTCTTTTTGAATAAAAAATTAAACTATTTTGAGGTTAATTGTTAAATTATTTTTGTATGAAATTTAACAATTTTGTTGAACTTTATTTGTTGAAAGTTTTACTTTTCGGTGGAAAATTAAATTTTTCTTGAAAATTTAATTATTTTGTTCAAAATTCCATTATTTTCTAGAAAATTCATTCAATTTGTTGTAAATTCAACTTTTTTGTTGAAAATTCGCCTTTTTGGATGGAAAATTGAACTATTTTGGCAGAAAATTAAACTATTTGGTTGAAAATAAGATTTTTTTAAATTCATTATTTTAATTGAATATTCAAATATATTTTTGAAAATTTAATTATTTTATTAAAAATTCAACTATTTTGTAAACAATTTAATTCTAATTTATTGAAAATTCAACTATTTTATTGTCAATTTATTCAATTTGTTGTAAATTCAACTGTTTTGTTGAAAATTCTACTCTTGGACAGAGAATTGAACTATTTTAGCAGAAAATTGAACTAATCGGTTGAAAATTAAACTCTTTTATTGAAAACTTAATTATTTTGTTAAAAATTCAATTATTTTGTAGAGACTTTATTAATTTTTTTTGTAAATTCAACTGTTTTGTTACAAATTCGTCTTTTTTCATAAAAAATCAAACTATTTTGGGGTTAATTATTAAATTATTTTAGTATAAAATTTAACAATTTCGTTGAACTTTGTTTGTTGAAAGTTTTACTTTTTGGGGAAAATCAAATTTTTTTCGAAAAATATAATTATTTCTATCAAAATTCCACTATTTTCTAGAAAATGTTTTTAATTTGTTGTAAATTCAACTGTTTTCTTGAAAAATCTACTTTTTGGACAGAGAATTGAACAATTTTGGCAGAAAATTGAACTAATTGGTTGAAAATTGAACTATTTTATCGAAAACTTAATTATTTTGTTAAAAATTTAGTTATTTTGTAGAGAATTTATCAAATTTTTTGTAAATTCAGCTCTTTTGTTGCCAATTCGTCTTCCTGAATAAAAAATTAAACTATTTTGGGGTTAATTATTAAATTATTTTTGTATAAAATTTAACAATTTTGTTGAAATTTGTTTTTTAAAAGTTTTACTTTTTGGTGAAAAATTAAATTTTTGTTGAAAATTTAATTATATTGATCAAAATTCCATTATTTTCTAGGAAATTCATTCAATTTGTTGTAAATTCAACTTTTTTGTGGAAAATTCGTCTTTTTGGATGGAAAATTGAACTATTTTGGCAGAAAATTAAACTATTTATTAAAAATTGAATTTTTCTTAAGATTCATCATTTTAGTTGAAAACTCAATCATTTTGTTGAAAATTTAATTATTTTTTGAAAAATCTACTATTTCATTGACAATTTATTCCATTTATTGTAAATTCAACTGTTTTGTTGAAAAATCGTCTTTTTGAATAAAAAATTGAACTACTTTGGGGTTCATTATTAAATTATTTAAATACAAAAATCAATAATTTCATTGAATTTTGTTTGTTGAAAAGTTTACTATTTAGTGGAAAATTAACTTTTTTGTTGAAAATTTATATCTTCGGGCTTAAAATTCCACTGTTTTGTAGAAAAATTGTCTTTGTGGTTTGAAATTTCAACAATTTGGTATCAAATACTTCCTCGAAAATTATCATTTTTATTGTGGTTGAAGATTCAATATTTTGATTGGAAATTCATCTCTTTGGTTACTGTTCATTTAATTTGTAGTAAATTCATCTGTTTTGTTGAAAATTCATCTTTTTTGTATGCAAAATTGAACTATTTTGGCAGAAAAATAAAATATTTGGTTGAAAATTCAAATATTTTGTTGAATATTTATCTATTTTGTTAAAAATTTAATTATTTTGTAGAGAATTTATTCAATGTTTTGTAAGTTCAACTGTTTTCTTGCCAATTCGTCTTTTCAGATAGAAAATTAAACTATTTTGGGGTTCATTATTAGATTATTTTGATACAAAAATCAATAATGTCGTTGAATTTTGTTTGTTGGAAAAGTTACTATTCAGTGGAAAATTAACTTTTTTGTTGAAGATTGATATTTTCGGGTTTAAAATTCCACTGTTTTGTAGAAAAATTGTCTTTGCGGCTTGAAATTTCAACAATTTGGTATCAAATACTTCCTCGAAAATAATAATTTTTTGTGGTTAAAGATTCAATATTTTGATTGGAAATGTATCTCACTGGTTGAAAACTGAACTGTTTTGTTAGAAATTCGTTTTTTATTGTTACGACTTTATTTTTTAATGTTCATAATAAACTGTTTTATTTTTGCTTATTAATTGATTTTTCTTAGTTGAAAAATCAACTAGACAGTTTTGAATGCAATTGTTTGGTCTTAAATAAAATTTCTTTGTATACGTTGTGATTTATCTCAGACATTTGATTCCGGATTAGATACAAAGGTTGCAAGAGATTTCCTACATTTTGTTGAATACCTTCTTATTTCTCTCTCTCTAGTTCTTTTACAATCCTGATCCTTTTCTGCGTTGGTGGGCGGAATACAATATCAGGAGTTGAACAAGTTAGGAAAGAGGATTCTCGCGGTAATGCAAAATGGGTGTCAGAATTGGAAAACAATGAGATTCGAATATAATCCAAGTGTGATTGGATGTGTCCAGGTTACTGGAACGGATGCTCATTGCTGAGACAGTCGCGGAACTCTAGGGCTCTAGGGCAGAATGGCGTTTGCTTAGGCGTAGTATGGTTCAAAAGTTCAAAATAAGCGAGCTTCCCCGGTTGTGATCGCTGCACCTTTATCTCGTCCTCTCTCTCTTTCTCTCGCAGGCAGATCGATAGAGCGGAGTCTGCGTTTCCTAACCAGTTGGCCATACCTATTTTATTGCCACTATGTCCACCCGGTAGATTCCCTTAAGCTTAACGAACACTACTGAGTGGTCCAAACAAACAATTTCCCCTATTTGTCTGCGGGCACTAACTCTCCGATTATTCAGACTTCACAGCCCAAAATGCTCTCAGAAAATTTGTCAAAGTAGGCACCGCCCACCTGTGAAAAAGAGCTTCGTACCCCACGAAGACGTTAATTGAGTCATTCAAACCTCCCCTCCCATAATTGACCACCCCTCCCATAATTGACCTCCCCTCTCCTCGATTCACCCTTCGCCCCACCTCCTCACCCAACTTCTTCCTCCTCTACTTCCCACTCTCCTTCCTTACCCAAATAACATACTTCTTCCCCTACTTTCCCTCACAAACCATCAGTTCCCCTCCACTACTCATCCCTCATTTCTAATCAATTCCCTCACTACCCCTCAAATACACTCACTGCTCATGCTTCCATTAGTTTCCCCTACTTCCTTCTTTTTATTTCCTCTCATGTCCAAGTTGGCACCGTCCACCTACAAAAAAGGGTTTCGTACCCCACAAAGATGTTAATTGAGTCATTCCAACCTCCCTTTCCCATAATTGACCTCTCCTCCCATAAATTGCCTCCCCTCTCCTCGATTCAACCTTCGCCCCACTTCATTACCCAACTTCTTCCTCCTCTACTTCCCCCTCTCCTTCCTTACCCAAATAACATACTTCTTCCCCTACTTTCCTTCCCGGACCATCGGTTTCCCTCCACTACTCATCCCTCATTTCTAATCATTTCCCTCACTACCCCTCCAATAGACTCACTTCTCCTGCTTCCATTAGTTTACCCTACTTCCTTCTTTTTATTTCTCCTCATGTCCAAGTTGGCACCGCCCACCTACAAAAAATGGTTTCGTA
>CAKNXH010069448.1:11603-22598 GCA_932178445.1 Andricus quercusramuli
AGTTCAATTTTCTGGCAAGAAAATTAATTTTTTTACCTAAAAAGACGGGTTTTCAAGAGAACACAATTTTTAACGAAATAGTTGAATTTTCAATAAAATAGTTCAGTTTTCAACCAAAAAAAAATGGAATTTGAAAGCAAGAATCTTAATTTTCTGCCAAAAAACAAAATTTCAAGAAAATACATGAATTTTCAACCAATAATGATAAATTTTCATAAAAAATGAAATAATTCAATTTTCAGTGCAAAAAATTAATTTTGTACCAAATGAATGAATTTTCAAGAAAAAGTTCAATTTTTCACTAAAAAGGGAATATTTAAATTTATAGTTAAAAAATTAATTTCCAAGCAAAAAAAGCTAATTTTCAACAAAATAGTTAGATTTTTCACGAAAATAAATTTTCAAGAAAAAGATGAATTTTCAAGCAATAAAACTAATTTTCTACGAGCAAAGATGAATTTTTAAGAAAATAGTTTAATTTTCAAACAAGAATTTTAATTTTCTACCAAAAAAACGAAATTTTAACAAAATACATGAATTTTCAATCAAGAAAGACAAAATTGTCACCAAACATGATTTAGTTGAATTTTCAGTTCAAAAAATTAATTATTATAATTAATTTATTATTATATAAATAATATAATTAATTATAATTAATATAATTAAAGATTATTCAAATATTCAAGATCTGAAACTTTACATGCATTATTATTTCATCAAGTGTAACCAATCGGGAGGTTGGGCGAAAAAAAATTGAAAAAAACAAAATTTACGAAGAGAACGAAGGGCCTTAACGAGTCTTATAAATTATAACATCTGTAGAATTCTTTTTGGTAATTTGAAAGACCCAAAAAAGCGAATAATTAAAAACCTAAAATACTGTGTTATCTATAACAATTAATTTAAAGCTCATTTCTCTTTTTACAAATATTTTCAAAGATGAAATTCTCTTTTCGTAAAACCACAAAACAGTTCACTATTAAAAATGTCGTTTAGTGTGGTCCATAAAAAGACATATATTTTTATCAACTAAAATTTTTACATTCTCAACATTAAATAGTAAATTAAAAAAAAAACTGCAACAAATTCGTAGTCCTATTAACTAATTTAAAAACAAATACTTTGTATTTTTGTGTGGCCTAGAATATTTTTCAGTCAAATTTTAAAAATTCGAAAATGTATTTTTTTGGACCACTCTATTCTAAATTTATTATTATACATTCCTTGGAAAAATAATAAAAAAGGGACAAGTCATATTTAAAATTGTAAAATTCAGATCGTTAACAATTATATAAAATATTAATTTCTAATTCAAATACTTTAAATTTTCTAAGACACTAACAAATAATATGTGCACCAGTATAATTACAGTATGATTAAATTGGTAAAAAAAATATCTAATCTAAATGGTGAACTAACTTTACCCCATTTTATATAAGTCAGCAAATAAAAATTATAAATTAAAAAAAAGGTCTCTTTTTTGGTAACTGAGATTTGTCGATTGTTTTTGAAACTCTGTAGATAAATGCAAGAGGCAGTGAATACTGATAGCCAGTATTCTTGAGCGGCATCAAAGTCTTTAAAGTACTTTCACCAAACCAAGACTCACGGCCGATCCGACAGAAATTCCCATTCCTAGGAAGCCTCCCATCATCGCGGAAGCAATCTCTCGTTCTTGAGCTTCAACAACTCTGAAAAGGAAGCAAAGAAAAATTAATTTTATTTTATTTTTACATTTTAAAAAATTTTTAATTATTTAATTTTAAAAAATGAATTAAAAGTTAATTTTATTTAATTTTTAATATTAATTTCCTAAGTTTCGGATTGCAGGGGACGACTGAAAAATCCCAAAAAATAAAATTGCTGATATTGTAAAACATCCGAAATCCCTGCTAAATATTTGAAATCTTTGTAAAATTATTTAAATCTTTGTGACATCTTTTAAATCTATCCAAAATCTTGGCGAAATATTTGTGAAATTTTTTTAAATCTTTGTGAAATCATTGCAATCTTCATGAAATCTTTCTGAAATCTTTGTAAAATCGTTCAAATCTTTGGAAATCTTTGTGAAATATTAAAAAAAAAAATTAGAAATATTTGGTAATAGTTGAGAAATTTGTGAAATATTTGAAAAATCAAAATCTATGCGAAATATTTAAAATCTTTCGGAAATAATTGAAACCTTTGTGCAATCTTTGAAATCTATCCGAAATATTTGCGAAATATTTTTAATCCTCGCGAAATCTTCGTGAAATCTTTTAAATCTATCCGAAATCTTTGCGAAATATTTTTTAAAACTTTGAAATATTTGGTAATAGTTGAGAAATTTTTGAAATCTTCAAAAAATCATTGAAGGCTTTATAAAATCTTATACATCTATCCGAAATCTGTGTTAAATATTTGAAATCTTTGCGAAATTTTTTTAATCTATCGGAAATCTTTAAAATTTTCGCGAAATCTTGGGGAAATTATTAAAAGCTTTGTGTAATCTTTGAAATCTACCTGAAATCTTCACGAATTTTTTGAAATCTTGATGAAATTATTTAAATCTTTCTGCACTCTTGGAAATCTATCTGAAATCTTTGGGAAATTATTAAAATCTTCGTAAAAGCTTTCTGAAATGTTTGGAAATCTTTGCGAAATATTTGAAATCTTTTTAAAATATTTCATATTTGTGAAATTATTTAAATCTTTGTGACATCTTTTAAATCTATCCAAAATCTTGGCGAAATATTTGTGAAATTTTTTTCATCATTGTGAAGTGATTGCAATCTTCGTGAAATCTTTGTAAAATCGTTCAAATCTTTAGAAATCTTTGTTAAATATTTTTTAAAAAATTAGAAATATTTGCTAATAGTTGAGAAATTTGTGAAATATTTGAAAAATCAAAATCTGTGATAAATATTTAAAATCTTTGCGAAATCTACTGGAAATCTTTTCGAAACCTTCGAAAATTTTGCGAAATCTTGGGGAAATTATTAAAAGCATTGTGCAATCTTTGAAATCTACCTGAAATCTTAACAGAATTTTTTATATCTTTGTAAAATCATTGAAATCTTTATGCGCTCTTGGAAATCATTAAAATGTTTGTAAAAGCTTTCTGAAATCTCTGCGAAATCTTTGAAATATTTTCAAAATATTTGATATTTGCGAAATTATTTAAATCTTTGTGAAATCATTGAAGTCTTTGTGAAATATTGTTAATCTATCTGAAGTCTTCGCTAAATATTTAAAATCTTTGTGAAATCTTTTAAATCTATCCGAAACCTTTGCGAAATATTTGTGAAATTTTTCAAATCTTTAGTAAATCGGTCAAATCTTTATGAAATCTTATAAATCTATCCGAAATCTGTGTTAAATATTTGAAATCTTTGTGCAATCTTTAAAATCTAACTGAAATCTTTGGGAAATCATTAAAATCTTTGTAAAGGCTTTGGAAATCTTTGCGAAGTATTTGAAATACTTTTAAAATATTTGATATTTGTGAAATTATTTAAATCTTTGTGAAATCTTTGGTAAATCATTGAAGTCTTCGTGAAATCTTTAAATCTATCTGAAATCTTAGCTAAATTTTTTTTAATCCTTGCAAAATCTTTGTAAAATCTTTTTAATCTATCCGAAATCTTTTTAAAAGATTTGAAACATTTGGTAATAGTTGAGAAATTTGTGAAATCTTTCAAAAATCTTTGAAAACTTTATAAAATCTTATACATCTATCCGAAATCTGTGCTAAATATTTAAAATCTTTGCGAAATCTATGAAATCTTTGAGAAATTATTAAAGTCTTTGTGCAATCTTTGAAATCTATCGAAAATCTTTGCGAAACCTTAAAAATTTTCGCGAATTCTTGTGGAAATTATTAAAAGCTTTGTGCAATCTTTGAAATCTATCTGAAATCTTCACGACATTTTTGAAATCTTGATGAAATCATTTAAATCTTTGTGTTTTCTTGGAAATCTGTCTGAAATATTTGGGAAATAATTAAAACCTTCGTAAAAGCTTTCTGAAATGTTTGGAAATCTTTGCGAAATGTTAAAAAAAAATTGAAATATTTGGTAATAGTTGAGAAACTTGTGAAATATTTAAAAAATCAAAATCTGTGATAAATATTTAAAATCATTGCGAAATCTTTGAAATCTACTGGAAATCTTCGCGAAACCTTCAAAAATTTTGCGAAATCTTGGGGAAACTATTAAAAGCATTGTGCAATCTTTTAAATCTACCTGAAATCTGAACAGAATTTTTTATATCGTTGTAAAATCATTGAAGTCTTTGTGAAATATCTTTAATCTATATGAAGTCTTCGCTAAATATTTAAAATCTTTGTGAAATCTTTTAAATCTATCCGAAATATTTGTGAAATTTTTTAAATATTTGGGAAACCTTTCAAATATTTGTGAAATCTTTGGGAATCATTGCGAAATATTAAAAATATTATTGAAATACTTGGTAATATTCGAGTTGAAATGTTTGAAAAATCGTTAAATTCTTTATGAAATTTTATAAATCTGTCCGAAATCTGTGTTAAATATTTGAAATCTTTGTGCAATCTTTGAAACCTACCTGAAATCTTTGGGAAATCATTAAAATCTTCGTAAAAGCTTTCTGAAATCTTTGGGAATCGTTGCGAAATATTTAAAAAATATTTGATACTTGTGAAATTATTTAAATCTTTGTGAAATCTTTGGGAAATCGTTGAAGTCTTCGTGAAATCTTTAAATCTATCTGAAATCTTTGTTAAATATTTTTAATCCTCGCGAAATCTTTGTCAAATCTTTTAAATCTATCCGAAATCTTTGCGAAATATTTGTGAAATTTTTTAAATCTTTGGGAAATCGTTCAAATCTTTGGAAATCATTGCGAAATATTTACAATATTATTGAAATACTTGGTCATATTTGAGGTGAAACTTTTGAAAAATCATTTAAAAAATTATTGAAATCTTTGTACACTCTTGGAAATCTACCTGAAATCTTTAAGAAATCATTAAAATCTTCGTAAAAGTTTTCTGTAATCTTTGGAAATCTTTGCGAAATATTTGAAATATTTAAAAAATATTTGATATTTGTAAAATTATTAAAATCTGCGTAAAAGCTTTCTGAAATCTTTGAAATATTTTCAAAATATTTAATATTTGTGAAATTACTTAAATATTTGTGAAATCATTGAAGTCTTCGCGAAATATTTTTAATCTATCTGAAGTCTTCACTAAATATATAAAATCTTTGTGAAATCTTTTGAATCTATCCGAAATCTGTGCTAAATATTTGAAATCTTTTGCGAAATATTTGAAATCTGTGCGGAATATTTGAAATATTTTTTAAATATTTGAGATTTGTGAAATTATTTAAATCTTTGTGAAATCTTTTAAATCTATCCGAAATCTGTTTGAAATATTTTTTAAAAATTTGAAATGTTTGGTAATAGTTGAGAAATTTGTGAAATCTTTAAAAAATCATTGAAGACTTTAGAAAATCTTATACATCTATCCGAAATCTGTGCTAAATATTTGAAATGTTTGCGAAATCTATCTGAAATCTTTGGGAAATTATTAAAATTTTCGTAAAAGCTTTCTGAAATGTTTGGAAATCTTTGCGAAATATTTGAAATATTTTTAAAATATTTTATATTTGTGAAATTATTTAAATCTTTGTGACATTTGTGAAATCATTGCTATCTTCGTGAAATCTTTCTGAAATCTTTGTAAAATCGTTCAAATCTTTGAAAATCTTTATGAAATATTTAAAGAAAAAATTAGAAATATTTGGTAATAGTTGAGAAATTTCTGAAATATTTGAAAAATCAAGATCTGTGCTAAATATTTAAAATCTTTGCGAAATCTTTGAAATATACCGGAAATCTTTGCGAAACCTTCAAAAATTTTGTGAGATCTTGGGGAAATTATTAAAAGCTTTGCAAAATCTTTGAAATCTACCTGAAATCTTTACGGAATTTTTTATATATTTGTGAAATCATTGAAATCTTTGCGCGTTCTTGGAAATCTCTCTGAAATCTTTGGGAAATCATTCAAATCTTTGTAAAAGCTTTCTGAAATCTTTGCGAAATATTTGAAATATTTTTAAACTGTTTGATATTCGTGGAATTATTTAAATTTTTGTGAATTAAAATCTTCGTAAAAGCTTTCTGAAATCTTTAGAAATCTTTGCGGAATATTTTAAATCTTTCTAATCTGTACGAAATCTTTGCGAAATATTTTTAAAAAAATATATATTTTGTAATAGTTGAGAAATTTGTGAAATCTTTGAAAAATTATTAAAGTCTTTATGACATCGAATAAATCTATACGAAATCTTTGAAAATCATTAAAATCTTCGTGAAAGCTTTCTAAAATCTTTGGAAATCTTTGCAAAACATTTGAAATATTTATAAAATATTTGATATTTGTGAAATTATTTAAATCTTTGTGAAATCTTTGGGAAATTATTGAAGTTTTTGTGAAATCTTATAAATCTATCCGAAATCTGTGTTATATATTTGAAATCATTGCGAAATATTTAAAATCTTTCGGAAATTATTGAAACCTTAGTGCAATCTTTGAAATCTACCTGAAATGTTTACGAAATTTTTAAAATCTTTGTGAAATTATTTAAATCTGTGTGAAATCTTTGGAAATCTTTTCGAAATATTTTAATTATTTTTGAAATATTTGCTAATATTGTTAATATTTGTTTATTTAATTTAATTCAATTAATTATAAATTACTTACGTAGGAACCAAGATGAACAGTATATTGCATAAGTAACCATTCGTGATAGCGAATATTATCGTCATGAAAATATAACAGAAATCACTGTCGATGTAAACAGGCAAATTGTTCCGTGGCTGTGCGTTACAGTACAGAAATGCAGGGACAAAAGCAGCCCTCAGTATACACATATAAATGACGAGCCACGGTTTCCCTTTGGGCTGAAAAATAAAAATTATTTTTATAATATTAGTTTTTTTTATAAATATTTTTACGAATTTATTTTGGAAATTATTAATTTTTAAAAATTTGATTAATTATTAATTTAAAAAAAAGAAATTACCTTTTTCTTGGTTTACTTGTTGATATTAACAATTATTCAACACTAGTCGCTTTATTATATAAACTTTGAAAATAATTTTAAACATTTTAGAACTGAAATATATATCATGTAAATTATTGTTAAAGTAAATTCAGACTCAACAGCCCAAAATCCCCGGTGGAAATAATTTGTAGAAGAAAGTAAAAAGTTTCTGCAACTGTAATTTTTTTTTTAAATATGTACTTTTTTGTAAAAAATGTACCAAATTTAACAAAAAACGTAGTTAAATGAAAATAGCTAATTTTTTGTTGTATTTTCTTGTAGAAAAGTAAATAAATTAACAATAAAGTACAAATTTCTACAATTAAAAAATTTGTATAACTTTTTACTAATATTTTTGTTACTTTTTTGTGAAAATCGTATTACAGAAAACTCAGTAGCTAAACAAATGCAAACGTCCGATTGAAACTTTATAAATTATTTTTATTTTAAAATAATTTGAAAAATTAAACGCTCTTACTCAATTTAAAATCCTATTCAAATATTATTTCAATCTGAAATAATCCATGTTTAACCCATTTAATTTGAATTTATTTAATTAAGGAAGACATTTTTTTGAATTTTTAGCAATATGTTACTTTTCATTTAAAATGAGCAATTATAAATTAAATATCAAAAACTAAACAATTTTAAACTGAATTATTTGACATAGAAAGCCTTAAATAGTTAATATTTCAATTTTTAATATGTAAGTGAAATTATTAAATTTTGATGCAAAAATAACAATCGCATAATTATCAACTAGGAAAAAATTTGAGTTAGTTTAAGAGTTACAAGTTTTGAGAAGATCAAAACTTAATTTAAAACTGGGAAAGATTTCGAAGAATAAAAAAAATAAATTTAGATTTTTGAAGATTTTCAAATTTTCTATAAAAAAACGAAGTTCAACAAAACAGTCGAATTTTAGACAAAAAAATAAGACTTTTTAAGCAAAAAATTAAATTTTTAACCAAACAGTACAATTTTTATCCAAAAGAGATTAATTTTGGAACAAAAATATGATAGTACATTTTTCAATTTAAAATAAATTACTTTAAGTCATAAAAATGAATCCTCAACAAAAAAAGATGAGCTTTCTACCAAAAAAATGAATTTTTAATATAACAAGATGAATTTTCGACCAAAATAAAATAAACTGAAATAAAATTTTGAAGCTTTTTAAGGATCTTTAAAGGTTTTCAGAAATAAAAAATTTGGGTCAAAATTCCTAGAAAAACTAACAGTAATTTTTTTTCGAAAAATTAATTTAAAAAGATTATTTAATTAGATTTCCAAATTTTTCAAATAATAATCTGGATGATTTTAAGGTAATTTTTTTACTTTTGCAGAATTTTCAAAAAACTGTAGAAAAAATTTGACTCCCAAGATAATAAAATTATTATCAGGAATTTTCGACCAAAAAAGATGATTTTTCAACAAAATAATTAAATTTTCAACCAAATATAATTTTTGTCCAAAAGAGACCAATTTTGAAACAAAAATATTATATTAGGGTTTTCAATTAAAAATAATGAACTTTCAACCATAAAAAATTAATTTTCAACCAACAAAGATGAGTTTTCTTCCCAAAAATGAATATTAAATACAAAAGGATGAATTTTCCACGAAAAAAGATGACTTTTTAAGAAGGAAGTTGAATTATAAATAAAATAATTAAACTTTCAACCAAATAGTAGAATTTTTATCCAAAAAAGATCAATTCTGGACCAAAAATATTAAAATAATTAAATTAAATAAATAATTAAATTTTCAAAAAATTAACCAATTAGTAGATTGTTTAACAAAAAGAGATCAATTCTGAACAAAAAATATAACAGTAGACTTTTCAAATAAAAATAATTAACTTTCAACCAAAAATATTAATTTTCAACCAAAAAATATGATTTTTTAATCAAATACTTTGAACCTTCGAAAAAATAATTATATTTTCAACCAAATAGTAGAATTAAAAAAAAAAAAACTTTGAACCAAAAATGTGGTAGTAGGTTTTTCAAATAAAAATAATTAACTTTCTCCTTAAAATTTAAATTATCGATTGAAAAAGATGACTAACTATCAAAATAATTAAATTTTTAACCAAATAGTAGAATTTTAATCCAAAAGAGATCAATTTTGGCCCAAAAATATGATAGTAGGTTTTTTAGTTGAAAATAATTAACTTTAAAACCATAAAAAATAAATTTTCATACAAAAAAGATGGCTTTTCTACCAAAAGATGAATTTTCCATTCACCCTGAATTCTTATTAATTTATACTGAATTCCTTTACATGCTTTTGAATTCCCTTGAATTTTTAGAAATTTTTATCAAATACTATTGAATTTCTTTGAATTTTCCTAAACTCATTTCAAACATACTGAATACAATGAATTTTTTCATATTTTTGGATTGTTTTCAATGCACTTGAATTTTTTTTTAAATTAACCTGAATTTTTCCAAAAAAATTCACGTTGAATTTTTATGAATATCATAGAATTCTTTTCATTTACCTTAAATTCTTCTAAGTTCACTTCAATTTTATTGAAATCAATGAACTTTTTTCCCAATTCATTTGAATTCTTTTGAATTAAGTTGAATTCTTTTGAATTTAAAGTTAAATTCTTTTGAAGACTTATGAATTTATTCTAAATTCATAAAAAAAAGGAATTCTCAAAAATGTAATCTAAAATGGAAAATTAGTTAGAGAAAAGTCAGGGAATTTTGAATATCAAGTTTTGCTTGCACCCTGTTCTTGTAATAATTTGCAAAAGCAAATTAATAAATATACTATTACAGGCGATAAATAATTGAATTTTGAGTATGAATAATACAAAATTCAACTAATTTATATTTAAATACTAATTATTTATTATCATATAAAATTAATCCAAATTCCTATCAGTCCTGAGGTCGTGTAAGAATGACTTTTTAAAAATATTCATTCTAATTTCAAATTAAACTAGGCATTTTAAATATTATGTCTGATAATTAGGAGAATCTTATTTTTCCTATTATTTGGAGAACTTACCCATAAACAAACTCCTGATATCAATCTACCGGCGTAATCGCCGCAACTGAATAATAAATATGTGACGACTGGTACGAAATAAATATCTGAAACAGAAGAAAAGAGTTAAGAAAATGTAAAAACAAATTATATTAATTAATTATTTTTAAAAATCTTATTAATTTCTTTTTCAAATTTTGAAATTTGAAAATTTTGGTTTTGGATCTTCAGATTTACTACAAAACCTGGGAGAACTGGAAAGGTCAAAGTATTTTGTAAAAGAAACTGGAATCTTTTTAGTAGCACCTATTTCAAAGTCTTATCAATTATTTTAGTACTTTACGCCAAATTTTTACTTACTTCAATTTTTTACTTTAATTTATTAAAGTAAGTCAAATATTTGTGAAATCTTTTGAAATCTTTTAAATCTTTTTGAAACATTTATGAAATTATTAAAATCTTTGTGAAGTGTTTTAAATCTTTGAAATATTTGAAAACTTTTGAAATATTTTAAAATCTTTTGAAATATTTTAAAATCTTAGAATTCTTTGGGAAAGCGCTTGAAATCTTTGAAATCTTTTTTAAATGCTACAATTCTTAGCGAAATGTTTCAAATCTTAAAAACCTTTTAAATGTTTCAAATATTTTGAAATCTTTGAAACCTTCGTCAAATTTATTGAAATCTCTTGAAATCTTTGAAATTTTTGTAAAAAATCTTTCTGAATCTATAAAATCTTTTGAAACTTTGTGAAATCACTGACATTTTTCGAAATCTTTTGAAACCTTTGTGAAACCTTTTGAAATTTTCTGAAATGTCTTGAAACATTTTGAAATCTTTGAAACATTTGTGAAATCGTGGTTAAATCTTTTGAAACCACTGTGAAATCTTTTTAAAAAATTTAATCCTTAAAATCTTTAAAAT
>CAKNXH010069449.1:11603-22514 GCA_932178445.1 Andricus quercusramuli
AGTTCAATTTTCTGGCAAGAAAATTAATTTTTTTACCTAAAAAGACGGGTTTTCAAGAGAACACAATTTTTAACGAAATAGTTGAATTTTCAATAAAATAGTTCAGTTTTCAACCAAAAAAAAAATGGAATTTGAAAGCAAGAATCTTAATTTTCTGCCAAAAAACAAAATTTCAAGAAAATACATGAATTTTCAACCAATAATGATAAATTTTCATAAAAAATGAAATAATTCAATTTTCAGTGCAAAAAATTAATTTTGTACCAAATGAATGAATTTTCAAGAAAAAGTTCAATTTTTCACTAAAAAGGGAATATTTAAATTTATAGTTAAAAAATTAATTTCCAAGCAAAAAAAGCTAATTTTCAACAAAATAGTTAGATTTTTCACGAAAATAAATTTTCAAGAAAAAGATGAATTTTCAAGCAATAAAACTAATTTTCTACGAGCAAAGATGAATTTTTAAGAAAATAGTTTAATTTTCAAACAAGAATTTTAATTTTCTACCAAAAAAACGAAATTTTAACAAAATACATGAATTTTCAATCAAGAAAGACAAAATTGTCACCAAACATGATTTAGTTGAATTTTCAGTTCAAAAAATTAATTATTATAATTAATTTATTATTATATAAATAATATAATTAATTATAATTAATATAATTAAAGATTATTCAAATATTCAAGATCTGAAACTTTACATGCATTATTATTTCATCAAGTGTAACCAATCGGGAGGTTGGGCGAAAAAAAATTGAAAAAAACAAAATTTACGAAGAGAACGAAGGGCCTTAACGAGTCTTATAAATTATAACATCTGTAGAATTCTTTTTGGTAATTTGAAAGACCCAAAAAAGCGAATAATTAAAAACCTAAAATACTGTGTTATCTATAACAATTAATTTAAAGCTCATTTCTCTTTTTACAAATATTTTCAAAGATGAAATTCTCTTTTCGTAAAACCACAAAACAGTTCACTATTAAAAATGTCGTTTAGTGTGGTCCATAAAAAGACATATATTTTTATCAACTAAAATTTTTACATTCTCAACATTAAATAGTAAATTAAAAAAAAAACTGCAACAAATTCGTAGTCCTATTAACTAATTTAAAAACAAATACTTTGTATTTTTGTGTGGCCTAGAATATTTTTCAGTCAAATTTTAAAAATTCGAAAATGTATTTTTTTGGACCACTCTATTCTAAATTTATTATTATACATTCCTTGGAAAAATAATAAAAAAGGGACAAGTCATATTTAAAATTGTAAAATTCAGATCGTTAACAATTATATAAAATATTAATTTCTAATTCAAATACTTTAAATTTTCTAAGACACTAACAAATAATATGTGCACCAGTATAATTACAGTATGATTAAATTGGTAAAAAAAATATCTAATCTAAATGGTGAACTAACTTTACCCCATTTTATATAAGTCAGCAAATAAAAATTATAAATTAAAAAAAAGGTCTCTTTTTTGGTAACTGAGATTTGTCGATTGTTTTTAAAACTCTGTAGATAAATGCAAGAGGCAGTGAATACTGATAGCCAGTATTCTTGAGCGGCATCAAAGTCTTTAAAGTACTTTCACCAAACCAAGACTCACGGCCGATCCGACAGAAATTCCCATTCCTAGGAAGCCTCCCATCATCGCGGAAGCAATCTCTCGTTCTTGAGCTTCAACAACTCTGAAAAGGAAGCAAAGAAAAATTAATTTTATTTTATTTTTACATTTTAAAAAATTTTTAATTATTTAATTTTAAAAAATGAATTAAAAGTTAATTTTATTTAATTTTTAATATTAATTTCCTAAGTTTCGGATTGCAGGGGACGACTGAAAAATCCCAAAAAATAAAATTGCTGATATTGTAAAACATCCGAAATCCCTGCTAAATATTTGAAATCTTTGTAAAATTATTTAAATCTTTGTGACATCTTTTAAATCTATCCAAAATCTTGGCGAAATATTTGTGAAATTTTTTTAAATCTTTGTGAAATCATTGCAATCTTCATGAAATCTTTCTGAAATCTTTGTAAAATCGTTCAAATCTTTGGAAATCTTTGTGAAATATTAAAAAAAAAAATTAGAAATATTTGGTAATAGTTGAGAAATTTGTGAAATATTTGAAAAATCAAAATCTATGCGAAATATTTAAAATCTTTCGGAAATAATTGAAACCTTTGTGCAATCTTTGAAATCTATCCGAAATATTTGCGAAATATTTTTAATCCTCGCGAAATCTTCGTGAAATCTTTTAAATCTATCCGAAATCTTTGCGAAATATTTTTTAAAACTTTGAAATATTTGGTAATAGTTGAGAAATTTTTGAAATCTTCAAAAAATCATTGAAGGCTTTATAAAATCTTATACATCTATCCGAAATCTGTGTTAAATATTTGAAATCTTTGCGAAATTTTTTTAATCTATCGGAAATCTTTAAAATTTTCGCGAAATCTTGGGGAAATTATTAAAAGCTTTGTGTAATCTTTGAAATCTACCTGAAATCTTCACGAATTTTTTGAAATCTTGATGAAATTATTTAAATCTTTCTGCACTCTTGGAAATCTATCTGAAATCTTTGGGAAATTATTAAAATCTTCGTAAAAGCTTTCTGAAATGTTTGGAAATCTTTGCGAAATATTTGAAATCTTTTTAAAATATTTCATATTTGTGAAATTATTTAAATCTTTGTGACATCTTTTAAATCTATCCAAAATCTTGGCGAAATATTTGTGAAATTTTTTTCATCATTGTGAAGTGATTGCAATCTTCGTGAAATCTTTGTAAAATCGTTCAAATCTTTAGAAATCTTTGTTAAATATTTTTTAAAAAATTAGAAATATTTGCTAATAGTTGAGAAATTTGTGAAATATTTGAAAAATCAAAATCTGTGATAAATATTTAAAATCTTTGCGAAATCTACTGGAAATCTTTTCGAAACCTTCGAAAATTTTGCGAAATCTTGGGGAAATTATTAAAAGCATTGTGCAATCTTTGAAATCTACCTGAAATCTTAACAGAATTTTTTATATCTTTGTAAAATCATTGAAATCTTTATGCGCTCTTGGAAATCATTAAAATGTTTGTAAAAGCTTTCTGAAATCTCTGCGAAATCTTTGAAATATTTTCAAAATATTTGATATTTGCGAAATTATTTAAATCTTTGTGAAATCATTGAAGTCTTTGTGAAATATTGTTAATCTATCTGAAGTCTTCGCTAAATATTTAAAATCTTTGTGAAATCTTTTAAATCTATCCGAAACCTTTGCGAAATATTTGTGAAATTTTTCAAATCTTTAGTAAATCGGTCAAATCTTTATGAAATCTTATAAATCTATCCGAAATCTGTGTTAAATATTTGAAATCTTTGTGCAATCTTTAAAATCTAACTGAAATCTTTGGGAAATCATTAAAATCTTTGTAAAGGCTTTGGAAATCTTTGCGAAGTATTTGAAATACTTTTAAAATATTTGATATTTGTGAAATTATTTAAATCTTTGTGAAATCTTTGGTAAATCATTGAAGTCTTCGTGAAATCTTTAAATCTATCTGAAATCTTAGCTAAATTTTTTTTAATCCTTGCAAAATCTTTGTAAAATCTTTTTAATCTATCCGAAATCTTTTTAAAAGATTTGAAACATTTGGTAATAGTTGAGAAATTTGTGAAATCTTTCAAAAATCTTTGAAAACTTTATAAAATCTTATACATCTATCCGAAATCTGTGCTAAATATTTGAAATCTTTGCGAAATCTATGAAATCTTTGGGAAATAATTAAAGTCTTTGTGCAATCTTTGAAATCTATCGAAAATCTTTGCGAAACCTTAAAAATTTTCGCGAATTCTTGTGGAAATTATTAAAAGCTTTGTGCAATCTTTGAAATCTATCTGAAATCTTCACGAAATTTTTGAAATCTTGATGAAATCATTTAAATCTTTGTGTTTTCTTGGAAATCTGTCTGAAATCTTTGGGAAATCATTAAAATCTTCGTAAAAGCTTTCTGAAATGTTTGGAAATCTTTGCGAAATGTTAAAAAAAAATTGAAATATTTGGTAATAGTTGAGAAACTTGTGAAATATTTAAAAAATCAAAATCTGTGATAAATATTTAAAATCATTGCGAAATCTTTGAAATCTACTGGAAATCTTCGCGAAACCTTCAAAAATTTTGCGAAATCATTGAAGTCTTTGTGAAATATCTTTAATCTATATGAAGTCTTCGCTAAATATTTAAAATTTTTGTGAAATCTTTTAAATCTATCCGAAATATTTGTGAAATTTTTTAAATATTTGGGAAACCTTTCAAATATTTGTGAAATCTTTGGGAATCATTGCGAAATATTAAAAATATTATTGAAATACTTGGTAATATTCGAGTTGAAATGTGTGAAAAATCGTTAAATTCTTTATGAAATCTTATAAATCTGTCCGAAATCTGTGTTAAATATTTGAAATCTTTGTGCAATCTTTGAAACCTACCTGAAATCTTTGGGAAATCATTAAAATCTTCGTAAAAGCTTTCTGAAATCTTTGGGAATCGTTGCGAAATATTTAAAAAATATTTGATACTTGTGAAATTATTTAAATCTTTGTGAAATCTTTGGGAAATCGTTGAAGTCTTCGTGAAATCTTTAAATCTATCTGAAATCTTTGTTAAATATTTTTAATCCTCGCGAAATCTTTGTCAAATCTTTTAAATCTATCCGAAATCTTTGCGAAATATTTGTGAAATTTTTTAAATCTTTGGGAAATCGTTCAAATCTTTGGAAATCATTGCGAAATATTTACAATATTATTGAAATACTTGGTCATATTTGAGGTGAAACTTTTGAAAAATCATTTAAAAAATTATTGAAATCTTTGTACACTCTTGGAAATCTACCTGAAATCTTTAAGAAATCATTAAAATCTTCGTAAAAGTTTTCTGTAATCTTTGGAAATCTTTGCGAAATATTTGAAATATTTAAAAAATATTTGATATTTGTAAAATTATTAAAATCTGCGTAAAAGCTTTCTGAAATCTTTGAAATATTTTCAAAATATTTAATATTTGTGAAATTACTTAAATATTTGTGAAATCATTGAAGTCTTCGCGAAATATTTTTAATCTATCTGAAGTCTTCACTAAATATATAAAATCTTTGTGAAATCTTTTGAATCTATCCGAAATCTGTGCTAAATATTTGAAATCTTTTGCGAAATATTTGAAATCTGTGCGGAATATTTGAAATATTTTTTAAATATTTGAGATTTGTGAAATTATTTAAATCTTTGTGAAATCTTTTAAATCTATCCGAAATCTGTTTGAAATATTTTTTAAAAATTTGAAATGTTTGGTAATAGTTGAGAAATTTGTGAAATCTTTAAAAAATCATTGAAGACTTTAGAAAATCTTATACATCTATCCGAAATCTGTGCTAAATATTTGAAATGTTTGCGAAATCTATCTGAAATCTTTGGGAAATTATTAAAATTTTCGTAAAAGCTTTCTGAAATGTTTGGAAATCTTTGCGAAATATTTGAAATATTTTTAAAATATTTTATATTTGTGAAATTATTTAAATCTTTGTGACATTTGTGAAATCATTGCTATCTTCGTGAAATCTTTCTGAAATCTTTGTAAAATCGTTCAAATCTTTGAAAATCTTTATGAAATATTTAAAGAAAAAATTAGAAATATTTGGTAATAGTTGAGAAATTTCTGAAATATTTGAAAAATCAAGATCTGTGCTAAATATTTAAAATCTTTGCGAAATCTTTGAAATATACCGGAAATCTTTGCGAAACCTTCAAAAATTTTGTGAGATCTTGGGGAAATTATTAAAAGCTTTGCAAAATCTTTGAAATCTACCTGAAATCTTTACGGAATTTTTTATATATTTGTGAAATCATTGAAATCTTTGCGCGTTCTTGGAAATCTCTCTGAAATCTTTGGGAAATCATTCAAATCTTTGTAAAAGCTTTCTGAAATCTTTGCGAAATATTTGAAATATTTTTAAACTGTTTGATATTCGTGGAATTATTTAAATTTTTGTGAATTAAAATCTTCGTAAAAGCTTTCTGAAATCTTTAGAAATCTTTGCGGAATATTTTAAATCTTTCTAATCTGTACGAAATCTTTGCGAAATATTTTTAAAAAAATATATATTTTGTAATAGTTGAGAAATTTGTGAAATCTTTGAAAAATTATTAAAGTCTTTATGACATCGAATAAATCTATACGAAATCTTTGAAAATCATTAAAATCTTCGTGAAAGCTTTCTAAAATCTTTGGAAATCTTTGCAAAACATTTGAAATATTTATAAAATATTTGATATTTGTGAAATTATTTAAATCTTTGTGAAATCTTTGGGAAATTATTGAAGTTTTTGTGAAATCTTATAAATCTATCCGAAATCTGTGTTATATATTTGAAATCATTGCGAAATATTTAAAATCTTTCGGAAATTATTGAAACCTTTGTGCAATCTTTGAAATCTACCTGAAATGTTTACGAAATTTTTAAAATCTTTGTGAAATTATTTAAATCTGTGTGAAATCTTTGGAAATCTTTTCGAAATATTTTAATTATTTTTGAAATATTTGCTAATATTGTTAATATTTGTTTATTTAATTTAATTCAATTAATTATAAATTACTTACGTAGGAACCAAGATGAACAGTATATTGCATAAGTAACCATTCGTGATAGCGAATATTATCGTCATGAAAATATAACATAAATCACTGTCGATGTAAACAGGCAAATTGTTCCGTGGCTGTGCGTTACAGTACAGAAATGCAGGGACAAAAGCAGCCCTCAGTATACACATATAAATGACGAGCCACGGTTTCCCTTTGGGCTGAAAAATAAAAATTATTTTTATAATATTAGTTTTTTTTATAAATATTTTTACGAATTTATTTTGGAAATTATTAATTTTTAAAAATTTGATTAATTATTAATTTAAAAAAAAGAAATTACCTTTTTCTTGGTTTACTTGTTGATATTAACAATTATTCAACACTAGTCGCTTTATTATATAAACTTTGAAAATAATTTTAAACATTTTAGAACTAAAATATATATAATGTAAATTATTGTAAAAGTCATTTCAGACTCGACAGCCCAAAATCCCTGGTGGAAATAATTTGTAGAAGAAAGTACGAAGTTTCTGCAACTGTAATTTTTTTTAAATGTGTACTTTTTTGTAAAAAATGTACCAAATTTAACAAAAAACGTAGTTAAATGAAAATAGCTAATTTTTTGTTGTATTTTCTTGTAGAAAAGTAAATAAATTAACAATAAAGTACAAATTTCTACAATTAAAAAATTTGTATAACTTTTTACTAATATTTTTGTTACTTTTTTGTGAAAATCGTATTACAGAAAACTCAGTAGCTAAACAAATGCAAACGTCCGATTGAAACTTTATAAATTATTTTTATTTTAAAATAATTTGAAAAATTAAACGCTCTTACTCAATTTAAAATCCTATTCAAATATTATTTCAATCTGAAATAATCCATGTTTAACCCATTTAATTTGAATTTATTTAATTAAGGAAGACATTTTTTTGAATTTTTAGCAATATGTTACTTTTCATTTAAAATGAGCAATTATAAATTAAATATCAAAAACTAAACAATTTTAAACTGAATTATTTGACATAGAAAGCCTTAAATAGTTAATATTTCAATTTTTAATATGTAAGTGAAATTATTAAATTTTGATGCAAAAATAACAATCGCATAATTATCAACTAGGAAAAAATTTGAGTTAGTTTAAGAGTTACAAGTTTTGAGAAGATCAAAACTTAATTTAAAACTGGGAAAGATTTCGAAGAATAAAAAAAATAAATTTAGATTTTTGAAGATTTTCAAATTTTCTATAAAAAAACGAAGTTCAACAAAACAGTCGAATTTTAGACAAAAAAATAAGACTTTTTAAGCAAAAAATTAAATTTTTAACCAAACAGTACAATTTTTATCCAAAAGAGATTAATTTTGGAACAAAAATATGATAGTACATTTTTCAATTTAAAATAAATTACTTTAAGTCATAAAAATGAATCCTCAACAAAAAAAGATGAGCTTTCTACCAAAAAAATGAATTTTTAATATAACAAGATGAATTTTCGACCAAAATAAAATAAACTGAAATAAAATTTTGAAGCTTTTTAAGGATCTTTAAAGGTTTTCAGAAATAAAAAATTTGGGTCAAAATTCCTAGAAAAACTAACAGTAATTTTTTTCGAACAATTAATTTAAAAAGATTATTTAATGAGATTTCCAAATTTTTCAAAAAATAATCTGGATGATTTTAAGGTAATTTTTTTACTTTTGCAGAATTTTCAAAAAACTGTAGAAAAAATTTGACTCCCAAGATAATAAAATTATTATCAGGAATTTTCGACCAAAAAAGATGATTTTTCAACAAAATAATTAAATTTTCAACCAAATATAATTTTTGTCCAAAAGAGACCAATTTTGAAACAAAAATATTATATTAGGGTTTTCAATTAAAAATAATGAACTTTCAACCATAAAAAATTAATTTTCAACCAACAAAGATGAGTTTTCTTCCCAAAAATGAATATTAAATACAAAAGGATGAATTTTCCACGAAAAAAGATGACTTTTTAAGAAGGAAGTTGAATTATAAATAAAATAATTAAACTTTCAACCAAATAGTAGAATTTTTATCCAAAAAAGATCAATTCTGGACCAAAAATATTAAAATAATTAAATTAAATAAATAATTAAATTTTCAAAAAATTAACCAATTAGTAGATTGTTTAACAAAAAGAGATCAATTCTGAACAAAAAATATAACAGTAGACTTTTCAAATAAAAATAATTAACTTTCAACCAAAAATATTAATTTTCAACCAAAAAATATGATTTTTTAATCAAATACTTTGAACCTTCGAAAAAATAATTATATTTTCAACCAAATAGTAGAATTAAAAAAAAAAAAACTTTGAACCAAAAATGTGGTAGTAGGTTTTTCAAATAAAAATAATTAACTTTCTCCTTAAAATTTAAATTATCGATTGAAAAAGATGACTAACTATCAAAATAATTAAATTTTTAACCAAATAGTAGAATTTTAATCCAAAAGAGATCAATTTTGGCCCAAAAATATGATAGTAGGTTTTTTAGTTGAAAATAATTAACTTTAAAACCATAAAAAATAAATTTTCATACAAAAAAGATGGCTTTTCTACCAAAAGATGAATTTTCCATTCACCCTGAATTCTTATTAATTTATACTGAATTCCTTTACATGCTTTTGAATTCCCTTGAATTTTTAGAAATTTTTATCAAATACTATTGAATTTCTTTGAATTTTCCTAAACTCATTTCAAACATACTGAATACAATGAATTTTTTCATATTTTTGGATTGTTTTCAATGCACTTGAATTTTTTTTTAAATTAACCTGAATTTTTCCAAAAAAATTCACGTTGAATTTTTATGAATATCATAGAATTCTTTTCATTTACCTTAAATTCTTCTAAGTTCACTTCAATTTTATTGAAATCAATGAACTTTTTTCCCAATTCATTTGAATTCTTTTGAATTAAGTTGAATTCTTTTGAATTTAAAGTTAAATTCTTTTGAAGACTTATGAATTTATTCTAAATTCATAAAAAAAAGGAATTCTCAAAAATGTAATCTAAAATGGAAAATTAGTTAGAGAAAAGTCAGGGAATTTTGAATATCAAGTTTTGCTTGCACCCTGTTCTTGTAATAATTTGCAAAAGCAAATTAATAAATATACTATTACAGGCGATAAATAATTGAATTTTGAGTATGAATAATACAAAATTCAACTAATTTATATTTAAATACTAATTATTTATTATCATATAAAATTAATCCAAATTCCTATCAGTCCTGAGGTCGTGTAAGAATGACTTTTTAAAAATATTCATTCTAATTTCAAATTAAACTAGGCATTTTAAATATTATGTCTGATAATTAGGAGAATCTTATTTTTCCTATTATTTGGAGAACTTACCCATAAACAAACTCCTGATATCAATCTACCGGCGTAATCGCCGCAACTGAATAATAAATATGTGACGACTGGTACGAAATAAATATCTGAAACAGAAGAAAAGAGTTAAGAAAATGTAAAAACAAATTATATTAATTAATTATTTTTAAAAATCTTATTAATTTCTTTTTCAAATTTTGAAATTTGAAAATTTTGGTTTTGGATCTTCAGATTTACTACAAAACCTGGGAGAACTGGAAAGGTCAAAGTATTTTGTAAAAGAAACTGGAATCTTTTTAGTAGCACCTATTTCAAAGTCTTATCAATTATTTTAGTACTTTACGCCAAATTTTTACTTACTTCAATTTTTTACTTTAATTTATTAAAGTAAGTCAAATATTTGTGAAATCTTTTGAAATCTTTTAAATCTTTTTGAAACATTTATGAAATTATTAAAATCTTTGTGAAGTGTTTTAAATCTTTGAAATATTTGAAAACTTTTGAAATATTTTAAAATCTTTTGAAATATTTTAAAATCTTAGAATTCTTTGGGAAAGCGCTTGAAATCTTTGAAATCTTTTTTAAATGCTACAATTCTTAGCGAAATGTTTCAAATCTTAAAAACCTTTTAAATGTTTCAAATATTTTGAAATCTTTGAAACCTTCGTCAAATTTATTGAAATCTCTTGAAATCTTTGAAATTTTTGTAAAAAATCTTTCTGAATCTATAAAATCTTTTGAAACTTTGTGAAATCACTGACATTTTTCGAAATCTTTTGAAACCTTTGTGAAACCTTTTGAAATTTTCTGAAATGTCTTGAAACATTTTGAAATCTTTGAAACATTTGTGAAATCGTGGTTAAATCTTTTGAAACCACTGTGAAATCTTTTTAAAAAATTTAATCCTTAAAATCTTTAAAAT
>CAKNXH010069458.1:0-11606 GCA_932178445.1 Andricus quercusramuli
AGGATTTCAAGAGATTTTAAGGGATTTTAGGAGATTTTAAAGAATTTAAAGAAAATTCAGGAGATATCGATGGATTTCGAAGGATTTTAAAAGACTTTAAGGAATTGAGAACGATTAAAAGGGATTTTTAAAGATTTCAAGATATTATAAAATATTCCGAAAAATTTCGAAATATTTTGAAATAAGTCACAGGATTTCAAAAGATTTCAAATGATTTCAGGTGATACAGATGGATTTCAAAGGATTTCAGGGAATCAAGAATGATTTAAAAAAGGATTTTAAGAGATTTTAAGGGATTTTAGGAGATTCCAGGAGATTTCAAAGAATTTTGAGAAATTTCAGGAGATATCGATGGATTTCGACGGATTTCGAAGGATTTTAAGAAATTAACAACGATCAAAAAGGGATCTTAAGAGATTTCAAGATATTTTAAAATATTTCGAAATATTTAGAAATAAGTCACGGGATTTTAAAAGATTTTAAATGATTTCAGGAAATACAGATGGATTTTGAAGGATTTCAGGGAATCAAGAATGATTTAAAAAAGGATTTCAAGAGATTTTGAAGGATTTTAGGAGATTTTAAAGAATTTAAAGAAATTTCAGGAGATATCGATGGATTTCGACAGATTTTGAAGGTTTTTAAGAAATTAATAATGACTGAAAAAGGATTGTAAGGAATTCTAACAGATTTTTAATTATTTCAAGACATTTCTAAATATTTTAAGTAAGCCACAGGATTTCAAAGGCTTTTAAAAAATTGAGAACAATTAAAAAGAGATTTCAAGAGATTTTAAGGAATTTAAGAGATTTCGAAATATTATTTTAAAACAATTCACATCATTTTAAAGAATCTTAGAGATTTTCAGGACATACTGATGGATTTCGACGGATTTTAAAGGATTTTAAGGAATTCAGAAAGATGAAATGGGATTTTAAGAGATTTCAAGATATTTGAAAAGATTTCGAAATATTTCAAAATATGTCACGGGATTTCGAAAGATTTCAAACGATTTCAGGAGATACCGATGGATTTCGAAGGATTTCAGGGAATTAAAAATGATTTAAAAAAGGATTTCAAGAGATTCTAAGGGATTTTAGGAGATTTTAAGAGATTTCAAAATATTATTTTTAAACCATTCACATCATTTCAAAGAATTTCAGAGGATTTCAGGAGATACCGATGAATTTCAACGAATTTTGACGGATTTTATGGAATCAAAAACGAATAAAAAGAGATTTCAAAAAGATTTTAAGCGATTTTGATCGATTTTACGGGATTTTGATAGTTTCTAAAGAATTTCAAGAGATTGCGAAATAATTCAAAACAAGTCACGAGATTTGAAAGGATTTTTAAGGATTTTAGGAGGTACCAATGTATATTGACGGATTTTAACGGATTTCAAGAAATATTTTAAAAGATTCCGAAATATTTCAAAATATGTCACGGGGTTTCAAAAGATTTCAAATGATTTCAGGAGATACCGATGGATTTCGGAAGATTTCAGGGAATTAAGAATTATTTGGAAAAGGATTTCAAGAGATTTTAACCCGTAGTGGTCACACTGGGTCCAGTGGACCCCAGGCTTGATATTGATAAAATTGATAACTTCAAACTGTAAAATAAATATACTTTTTTCCAAAGCTTGTTATAATACTATTTTTTCTTCAAATTATAATATTTTGAGAGTAAAACGCAAAAAGCGTTCTTGCTCAATCTCAAAAATTGAAATTTTGATGAATATTTTTGTGAAAAAAGTCAAATTTCTCGAAAAAAAATGTTTCTCGCGTTTTTCAACATAAAAAAATTTGGAAAGGGACAAATTATTGGATTATGAAGAGGAAGTCTTCAACTATATTCCAGTTCAAGGTTTGAGTCGATACATAAAAAAGAACGCAAATGGCAACTGTTTTTCTGCTTGGGGTCCATTGGACCCAGTGTGACCACTACGTTATTTTTAGGAGGTGTGACCACTACGGGTTAAGGAATTTTAGGAGATTTTAGAGAATTTTAAGAAATTTTAGGAGATACCGATGGATTTCAACGGATTTTAAGAAATTAACAACAATTGAGAAAGGATTTTAAGGAATTCTAAGAGATTTCTAAGGATTTCGAGACATTTCTAAATATTTTAAGTAAGTCACGGGATTTCAAAGGATTTAAAAAAAATTGAGAACAATTAAAAAGAGATTTTTAGGAATTTTAAGAGATTTCAAAATATTATTTTTAAATAATTTACATAATTTTAAAGAATTTTAGAGGATTTCAGGAGTTACCGATGAATTTCGACGAATTTTGAAGGATTCTGAGGAATTAAAAACGAATAAAAAAAAGATTTTTAAAAATTTTAAGGGATTTGGATCGATTTTATGGGAATTTGATAGTTTCTGAAGGATTTTAAGAGATTGCGAAATATTTCAAATTAAGTCGTCTTTTGGGTGGAAAATTAATATTCTTGTTCGGAAACTCGACTATTGGGTAGAAAATGATCTTCTTGTTTGAAAATTATACTATTGGGTTCAAAATTAATGCAGTTCATTGAAAATCAAACAATTTTGTTAAAAATATACTTTCTGTTGAAAAGTCAACTGTTTTATCGATAATTTTTCGTTTTGGTTGACCATTCATTTATTTTGTCGATAATTTTGTTTTTTTGGTTGAAAATTAATTTTTTAACTGCAAATACTGCTGGTCCATTATTTATTGTAAATTTGTTGTTTTTAATTGAAAATTCATTTTTATGATCAAAACTTATTTTTTTGTTTGTTGAAAATTTACTTTCTTGAAGAAAACTTAGCTATTCCATGTTTAATGTAAATTTATCTTTTTTATTTGAAAATTGAACTATTTAGTTGAAAATTCATGTATTTTGTCAAAAATTCTTCTTTTTCAGTAAAAATTAATACTCTTTCTTGAAAACTCAACTACTTGGTTGAAAGTTGTACTATATTTTAATTTCAATTGAAAATTTCACTCTTTCGTTAACAATAAATAATTTTTGTTAAAAATTAAATGTTTTCGTTAAAAGGTATACTTTTTCTGTTGGAAAGTCAACTGTTTTGTTGAAAATTCGTTTTATTTCTGTTGGAATTAAATTTTTAACTGATAATTTAACTGTTCCATTTTTGGTGAAGAATTGATCTTGTTTAGTTGAAAACTGAACTGTTTATGGTTGAAAATTCAAAAATTTGATTGAAAAGCAATCTTTTTGGTTTGAAAATTCGCTTGAGTCTAGTTAGAATTAGGATTGTTTAATTTCGACCAGCTAAAATTCATCGTGATTGGGCACTGGAAAAGGGTTACTGAAAATTTTAAAATTTGGGTTCTTTTTAAGATTTTCTGAGAAGATAAGCTATAATTTTCAATCTTTCCAGTATTATTTTAGTACTTGGCAGCGGCAAGTGACACTTAACAAATGACTGACTTCAAAAATTATTTTTGTAAACGAATATTACTAAACTTTCTTGCCGCATATTTCTTTCCTTCCTCTTTTTTTGTCGATTTCCCTCTTTTTCTCTTTTTCTTTCTACCCCTTTCCCCTTTTTCCCTTGTCTGGACACGTATTTGCTACTCTCTTGTGGGTAATGGGTAGAATCATTGGCCACTTAAGAAATTTTTCTAATTTAACAATTTGTAAAAAACGCTATAAGCGTCGAACGAAATTCTAAAATACACAGATAATCAATTTTATTAAGATTTAAATTACCATAGTAAGTTCAGCAATAAAAGTAGTAGATAATTTATATTTAAGGAAATTAACAATAATGTCAGAAACACAATCATTGGCCATGAAGACGTAGTGGTTAGCATAGGCCAATGATTGTTATTGGCCACTGTATTGTGGTGAGATACAGTCATTGGCCACCTTGTTGACCACATCCGATTATAGATTACTAATTTTGAAAGCACGGTGATAAGCCACTAAATCGTATATACAATAATTCGTTGGCCGGAGCCAAAAACTGTTTTTAACATGATTGCCACTTATTTGTAGGACAAAGTGACAAATAGTTATATACATAGTCTACCAAAATTTTAAATAATTTTTAATGAATTTTTGATGTGTAAACATCTTGGACCTCGATATGGGGAGTCGCGCCTCAGTCGAGTGAAACCACGGCTCGAAAGTGTAACGCAAGCCTCTGACACACGCGTTGTGTCGTGTCAGAGACAGTGAAAGAGCCCTTCAGTTATTCTCTCTCTCTCTGTCTCTATCTGTATCTCTATCTATATCTCTCTCTCTATAAGAAAATTGTTATTTCAACAATGTGAGTTTGTTATTCCAGTAAACAGGTTTTGTTATGGAATTAACAAAGTTGGCATTGTTATTTTAATTATGTTTTATTTGTCAATATAATCATGTCATTTGATAAAACAACATTATTTTCGGTAACAAATTATTAGATTGTTAAAATGACAAAGCCTTTTTTTCCGTGCCCAAATAGTCGAATTTTTTAACAAAAAATATTAGAGTTCAGCCAAAAACAGTTAAATTTTTAACATGAAAAGTTGAATTTTCAACAAAAAGATGAATTCTCAACAAAAAATTAAACAGTTGATATTTCAACAATAACAAAAGAGAATGTTCAACAAAATAGTTACCAATTTTCAATTAGAGAGATGAATTTTTAATTAAAATGATGGAACTTAAACAAAAGTTTTTAACAAAATAGGTCAACTTTTAACCCAGAATTCAAATTTTCTAATCAAATGTACGAATTTCAAGAAATAAAGATTTTTTAGACGACGCAAAAAAAAGATTTCATCCACATTGTTAAGCTTTCAAGCCAAAAGACGAGTTTTTTCTAAAACGCTTGTATTTTCAAAACGAAAATTGAACTTGAAAAAAAAAACGAATTTTTAACTAAATAGATGAATTTAAAAAAATGGAAAAGTTAAATTTTCAGGTGAAACATTAACTCTCAATAAAAAAAGAACGAATTTTCATTAACATAGTTAAATTTTCCACCTAAGAGATGAATCTCCAAAGAAACAAAAAATTAATTTTTAACAAAGTGGTTCAACTTTTATACAAGTAGTTGAATTATCAATTTAAGAAAATTAATTTTCAAATAAAAAAAAACGAATTTTGAACCAGAAAGATGAGTTTTTAACTAAAATGATGAATTTTCGACAACAACAAAAAAAGATTTTTTAATGAACTGGTTCAACCTTCACCCAAATAATTGTATTTTCAATCAAAAAACATGATTTCAAGAACATCATATCAGGGTAGCCTCAAACATAGTTTTCAAAATTTTATAACTTTACTCTGAACAATTTTTCATTTTCTCTGACCATTAATATTCAAAACCTACAATATCAATCTTGTAACATTTTTAACATAGAATCTTTCATAAATGGAATAAAACAATTTCAAATTCAAATAAAAAAGTTTCGAATTTATTATCTTTGGCAGTTAAAGTGTCCTTTATTAAATTTCGTGAATTTCTCCTGATTTTTTTCCTAAGCCTCAGCCACACTGTACTGTAAATATTGTGGGATAACTCAGTCAAATCTATTTTTTAAGGGAATAAAAATTCCAGAACCATGTGCAAAATTCAAGGACTTTTCCAGGTTTTTTTCAGGCAAAAAAGAATTCAAGGACTGTTTCAGGTTTTCAAGGATTTCCAGGACGCTAGACACCCTGGATTACCCGAATAAAGATCTAAACTTTCGCCTTAAAAAATCAGAAACCATCTTATAGATATATTGTTCTTTCAACTATAATAAAAAAGTTAGACAATGAAAAAATTAATACTTAATATAATAAAAAGGTTTGTTTTTGTGTTTTGTTTATTACGATTTTTACAAAGAATATAACAAACCACAGGATATTGTTAATGCCTTTCCTCATTTGTTTGTAAAAGTAAAGAAGCATTCTACTTTATCTGCAGAAGAACCCAACTCTAATACATTTAAGTTTGCTGGTGATGGTTTCCACGTGGATGTATAATTGATTATGAGCAAGCTGAAACGCTAAAAAACAAGTAAACTTCCGGCGTTGATAAAATACCTGGCTTTTTGTAAGCGATTTTCATGAGGAGTTATATAAACCTTTGAGTATCATATTTCATATCGCATTTGCTACTGGAAAGAACCCCGCACCAAATGTACAGTAAATGGCTTTTCGTGAAAAAATCTTAATCTAATTTTGTTTTGTATTTTCGAACATACAGAGCGAAAATTCGGAAGAAAAAAGTAAGAAAAGTGGACAGATTTTAGACAAACACTTTTCAAAGGTTCAATTTTTACATGTATTTTAGTAGATAAATGTTTATTTTAGTGGAATTTTTTTTTCTATCAAAAACTCTTTGATAGATTTGGCTAAAAGTTTCATATTTTGATGATCAGACTTACCAAACAGAAAAAGTTTATACCCACGAACTAGAAAGATTAACAATTTTTTGGGTATACAGCATGTTTCGGGGGTGTTTTCATACCTTAAACATCCAACTATGGACATCATCATTTCTGAGAAACTAAAATCACTAGAGATTTTTTATTCAACTGCTACGGTATGAAATCACTTTCAAATAAGTAGAAGAAGCGTGCATAGCAAGAGTATGTTTTCCAATTAATTTTAGGGGATGTTTGAAACATCTCTTGAACATTGAAACCAGGACTTCAAAATAAGTACAAGATACGTTTACTTCCTAGAAATAACGATTTCCTTCATTCAATATTTAAACGATGTAAAACCAAGAATTAATATTCATTTCCTTAGTTTCTTATCCTTATTGTACTATCAATAACTCGAGATGATTAAAATACCCTGACAATAAATTCTAATGCAAATCCTGCTAAAAGACGCTTCCTGTGTCTGTTTTAAATGATTTTGTTGATCAGTGTATTGATATAAAAATATCTGGTGCTTTATCCCGTATAAAGTATCGATTTCCTTTTTTCTATAACTAAGGGATGTTTAAACTACCCTGATAATAAATTCAACCGCCGATTTCACGAAGAAGCGCTTCATGTCTATGTTTAAAAATGATTCTGTTGATCAATGTATTGATAAAAAAATCTCTGGTGCTTCATCCTGTATAAATTATCGATTCTCTTGTTTCAATAATTAAGGGATGATTGAATTACCCTGGCAATATATTTTAATGCAAATCCTGGCAAAAGACGCTTCCAGTGTATGTTTTAAAGTAATTTTGTAGGTCTGACTATTAATAAAAAAATTTTTGATGATTCATCCCTTAAAATTATAATTTCTCTGCTTCTCTAATTGAGGGATGAATTAACAACCCTTTACAAAAATTCAAAGCCATATCCTTGTTATTTACACCTTCTTTACTTTAATATGATTTCCTATCCTGATAGATTAATCAGAAAACCTTCTGTGATTTATGTTATTAAGAAATGACGATATTCCGGGTTCATTGTTCAAGGGATAATGAAACAATCCTTGGAATAAATTCAGATATATATCCTAGTAAGTAAACGTATCTTTTACTTATTTTGAAGTCATTTCCTACCTTGATATTCTAATCAGAACATCTCTTGTGTTTTTTGTTCATTAAGGAATGCCATTTTCCTGGTTGCAATCTTTAAGGGACGTTAAAACATCCCTTAAAATTAATTCAAAGACCTATTCTTGCTGTGCACGCTTCCTCTACTTATTTTAAAGTGATTTCATACCATAGTAGTTGACTAAAAAATCTCTAGTGATTTTAGTTACTAAGAAATGATGATTTCCATACTGGGATGTTTAAGGTATGAAAGCACCCCCAAACATGCTGTATATTAAAAACCAGATCTATCAAAATCTATCTAAGCCAAATCTATCAAAGAGGTTTTGAGAAAAAAATTTTACTCAAATAAGCATTTTCCTATTAAAATACATATAAAAATTGAAACTTTGACAAGTGTTTATCTAAAAACTGTCCATTCTTCTTACTTTTTTCTTTCGAATTTTTTCTCTGCAGGTTCGAAAATACAAGAGAAAATTAGATTTAGAATTTTGTACAATAAGCCATTTAGCGTACATTTGGTGCGGGGTCCTTCTCCTGACTACTAGAAGTCCACTCATGTTTGTTCTGTTCTCAAATCAGGCGATAAATCCTGCATTGCCAAATATAGACCAATCTCCATCTTGTGTAATTTCTCCAAGGCTTTTAGATGATTACAGAAGATGTTCTATGGTCCCATCTGTCCTCTGTGCTCCCTTCAAAGCAACATGATTTTGTGCCTCAAAGATCTACGATTCTATGGCGAAGAATCTTGTTACTTTTGTGCAAAAAATTTAAAAATATATCACCTCGCACTGACAAATTGATGAAGTGTTTACCGATATATCAAAGGCGTTTGATTGTGTTAGTCATGAAAATATTATTAGTGGTTTGATAAAAACAAACAACTTCTTTAAACAATTTTTAAAATGTGAAAATCTTTCTTTAATCGATTCAATTATTATAATCGTTTCAAAAATCACGGGAGTGTTGTGCTAAAGCAGCTAAAGTTCACAAACCAGGCATAACATGAAGATTGATAGTGTCTTCCATTGGATCACCTACTCTTACCTTAACCAAATTTTTATAAAAAAAACTCTTAAACCTGTTTCTGGTACGACGCACTCCCTTGTTAAGGGTAGTTGGCATTTTGAAGAAAAAATTAAAAATGTACATGTACCTGGCACCCATTCATTATTATCTTTAGATGTGATTTCTATGCTTGATAACATTTCGTTAGACTTACTTTCTGATTGCATTGAAGAGAAATTACAAGTTTACAAAAAATTTTACAGAAACATCCAACTCTGAAATATGGATAGCTGTTAGAATAGCATTTAATAGTACTGTTTTCATTTTCAACCAAAAATTTTACAAACAGATATCATGTCGTCCAATGGAATCTCCCTTATCTCCGATTACTTCCAATCTTGTTCTAGAGGACATAGAAAATAGAGCACTATCTAAACTAAGTTTTGAACCGTTTTCTATAAAAGGCACGTGCATGATATATTTACAATAGTTCCTACTGATAAAATTCACGAATTAATCAATACATTTAATAGTATCGAAGAATCTTTACAATTTACTTTTGAATTGGAAAAAAATAACTCCTTGAATTATTTAGATATGTCAATTATAAACACAGAAAATGGATCAATTGAAAATTAGATTACAGCAAAATAATTATTATCCACTACCTTCAATAGAAAGTGTTATCAAAGGAAGAATAAATTAAATTTACAATAGTTCCAGTAAACATAATAAATGGTTAGATAATTATAAAAAAAAACTGATCTACTTGTTTCGTTGCCATACGTACAAGTTTTATCAGAGAGAATAAAAAGTGCCAACAAAAATTCAACGTTAACGTATATTTTAGAAATAATTATGAATTGGAAAATTGTCTTATAAATAAGAAAGATTCAGAATAAATTAAAAATTTATCAAGCGTAGTTTATTTAATAAAATGCAAAGGTTGTAATAAAATTCACATTGGTGAAACTGGCAGAAGGTTAAAATCAGAATAACAGAACATGAAAGAGATTGCAGAATTGGCAATTTAAACACAGGTTTGTCACAAAACTCTTGGAATTTTGACCATCTTTTTGATTTTAATTTCGATGATATAAAGATTTCAGCTTAAGAAAATAACACTTATAAAAAAAGAATTCTAGAATCAATTTCCATAAACAAAATAAAGAATTATTCCGAAAATTTAAAAACATAAATACTTTATATAAATAAATGTTACCGCAGTATAAGTATCCGTTATTTGACTAGTGCGGTTCGCTCTCAAAATTTAAAAAATGTAACTTCAAAACATTGGGAGCCTCTTTTTTTTACATTTTTCCCAATTAAAATTTCGGTAACCGTTTCAATTTTTTTCATCGGATTATGACATTGTAATTTTTTTTTATTATCTAAAATAATTTTATAACAGTTTTATTAGGTATTACGTGCGCACGCTAACTTTTCTGTTAATGTTTCTTCTTTACTCAATTTTCGAATCACTATTAATTCATTGAAATTTTTTGACCAATCCAATTCTTAATTTCATAACACAAAAAGAATTGAAGAATTATTTTCATTGAATCATCGAAATAATTTTTACTTCACATTTTTCTGAAAATTTAAAGTATTAATAACCCTTTAAACTATTCCAGAGAAAATTAAAATAGATGTGCACATAATTTCGAAATGAAAATTCAGATACATTTAAAAAAGAATTCACTATCATTTCTGAAAATTTAATATATTAGTAACCTTCGATACTAATTTCAGAAAAAATAAAAACATATTCACATACTATTTTGAAAATTGAATGCAAACACTCGTTTCACAACATGAGCTTCACTTAAAAAATAATGTAATAAGTGGTATTTCAAATTTGAATAAATTTTTATTATGCAAATTATATACAGTATTTAATTACATAACCTGAAAGTAAATGATCAATTTATGTTTTTGAATTTAAAACAATTCAAATTCAATCTTTATGTAGTTCAATATTGTGGTTAAAACTAATCAACTAATAATTATTCAAACAGTTCATAAGATAAAAACTCAAGCAATTATTTTCACCGAAACAATCGAATTATTTTTACTTCATATTCTTTTTTGAATTCAAACTTTCATTTCTGAATATGAAATTTAAGTTCATAAAATCAATAATTGATCAATCATTTAAAAACATAAAAAGCATCACACAAATATTCTCATTGAAATATTCAATTCATTTTAAATTCACAAGTTATATAATTGTAATGAAGATATTTTAAAGGAAAAATACATTTCTATCATAAAAATAGCAGCCAATATTAAATCACATAACCTTTATGTAAATAATCAATTTATGTGACTTAACTGAAAACAATTCCAATTCAATCTTTATGTAACTCACTTTTTTGAAAAAAATGAATCATTCAATAGTTAATAATAGTTCATTCATCTTTTCATAACATAAAAATCAATCAACAATATTATTTGCATTGAAACATCGAAATAATTTTTATCTCATATTTTTCGAAAAATTTCAATTATTTATAATCTTTATAACTAGTTCCATAAAAACTTAAAACACATTTACATATAATTTTGAAGGTTGAATTCAGATAATTATCTCACAACATCGTAAACATTTTGAGAATTATGCGATTGTTATATAAGTATTTTAAATATAAATAAACTTTTATTATACAAATCATATCCAATATTCGATTACATAACGATTCCTTCTATACCACAATCTTACACAAGATGGAAGTTACCTTTTTCAATATAAAGGGTTTGAACTTTTATTCCTGAAAATTTAATTTATTTATCAAAAAAAATCAGTTAATGAAAATTTAATTCATATTTAGTTCATTAAAAAATTCAATTAATTTTTACTTTATATTTTTTCAAGCTTTATAATACATCACTGCGGTAGCGCTACGAACTATGACTATTTTGTCATTCAGTACATACATTAATATCGGCCGAAATATAACGCGCATATCATGATAAAGAAGATCATCTGCGACTGGATTAGAAATGTAGAAAATTTACTAAAATACATTTTATTTTACGCCGTGTATGGAGAAAGTCTGTCATAACAACCAAAAATATAATATCTTTAATAACAACTTACATTGAAAGTAATAGTAA
>CAKNXH010069460.1:0-11624 GCA_932178445.1 Andricus quercusramuli
AGGATTTCAAGAGATTTTAAGGGATTTTAGGAGATTTTAAAGAATTTAAAGAAAATTCAGGAGATATCGATGGATTTCGAAGGATTTTAAAAGACTTTAAGGAATTGAGAACGATTAAAAGGGATTTTTAAAGATTTCAAGATATTATAAAATATTCCGAAAAATTTCGAAATATTTTGAAATAAGTCACAGGATTTCAAAAGATTTCAAATGATTTCAGGTGATACAGATGGATTTCAAAGGATTTCAGGGAATCAAGAATGATTTAAAAAAGGATTTTAAGAGATTTTAAGGGATTTTAGGAGATTCCAGGAGATTTCAAAGAATTTTGAGAAATTTCAGGAGATATCGATGGATTTCGACGGATTTCGAAGGATTTTAAGAAATTAACAACGATCAAAAAGGGATCTTAAGAGATTTCAAGATATTTTAAAATATTTCGAAATATTTAGAAATAAGTCACGGGATTTTAAAAGATTTTAAATGATTTCAGGAAATACAGATGGATTTTGAAGGATTTCAGGGAATCAAGAATGATTTAAAAAAGGATTTCAAGAGATTTTGAAGGATTTTAGGAGATTTTAAAGAATTTAAAGAAATTTCAGGAGATATCGATGGATTTCGACAGATTTTGAAGGTTTTTAAGAAATTAATAATGACTGAAAAAGGATTGTAAGGAATTCTAACAGATTTTTAATTATTTCAAGACATTTCTAAATATTTTAAGTAAGCCACAGGATTTCAAAGGCTTTTAAAAAATTGAGAACAATTAAAAAGAGATTTCAAGAGATTTTAAGGAATTTAAGAGATTTCGAAATATTATTTTAAAACAATTCACATCATTTTAAAGAATCTTAGAGATTTTCAGGACATACTGATGGATTTCGACGGATTTTAAAGGATTTTAAGGAATTCAGAAAGATGAAATGGGATTTTAAGAGATTTCAAGATATTTGAAAAGATTTCGAAATATTTCAAAATATGTCACGGGATTTCGAAAGATTTCAAACGATTTCAGGAGATACCGATGGATTTCGAAGGATTTCAGGGAATTAAAAATGATTTAAAAAAGGATTTCAAGAGATTCTAAGGGATTTTAGGAGATTTTAAGAGATTTCAAAATATTATTTTTAAACCATTCACATCATTTCAAAGAATTTCAGAGGATTTCAGGAGATACCGATGAATTTCAACGAATTTTGACGGATTTTATGGAATCAAAAACGAATAAAAAGAGATTTCAAAAAGATTTTAAGCGATTTTGATCGATTTTACGGGATTTTGATAGTTTCTAAAGAATTTCAAGAGATTGCGAAATAATTCAAAACAAGTCACGAGATTTGAAAGGATTTTTAAGGATTTTAGGAGGTACCAATGTATATTGACGGATTTTAACGGATTTCAAGAAATATTTTAAAAGATTCCGAAATATTTCAAAATATGTCACGGGGTTTCAAAAGATTTCAAATGATTTCAGGAGATACCGATGGATTTCGGAAGATTTCAGGGAATTAAGAATTATTTGGAAAAGGATTTCAAGAGATTTTAACCCGTAGTGGTCACACTGGGTCCAGTGGACCCCAGGCTTGATATTGATAAAATTGATAACTTCAAACTGTAAAATAAATATACTTTTTTCCAAAGCTTGTTATAATACTATTTTTTCTTCAAATTATAATATTTTGAGAGTAAAACGCAAAAAGCGTTCTTGCTCAATCTCAAAAATTGAAATTTTGATGAATATTTTTGTGAAAAAAGTCAAATTTCTCGAAAAAAAATGTTTCTCGCGTTTTTCAACATAAAAAAATTTGGAAAGGGACAAATTATTGGATTATGAAGAGGAAGTCTTCAACTATATTCCAGTTCAAGGTTTGAGTCGATACATAAAAAAGAACGCAAATGGCAACTGTTTTTCTGCTTGGGGTCCATTGGACCCAGTGTGACCACTACGTTATTTTTAGGAGGTGTGACCACTACGGGTTAAGGAATTTTAGGAGATTTTAGAGAATTTTAAGAAATTTTAGGAGATACCGATGGATTTCAACGGATTTTAAGAAATTAACAACAATTGAGAAAGGATTTTAAGGAATTCTAAGAGATTTCTAAGGATTTCGAGACATTTCTAAATATTTTAAGTAAGTCACGGGATTTCAAAGGATTTAAAAAAAATTGAGAACAATTAAAAAGAGATTTTTAGGAATTTTAAGAGATTTCAAAATATTATTTTTAAATAATTTACATAATTTTAAAGAATTTTAGAGGATTTCAGGAGTTACCGATGAATTTCGACGAATTTTGAAGGATTCTGAGGAATTAAAAACGAATAAAAAAAAGATTTTTAAAAATTTTAAGGGATTTGGATCGATTTTATGGGAATTTGATAGTTTCTGAAGGATTTTAAGAGATTGCGAAATATTTCAAATTAAGTCGTCTTTTGGGTGGAAAATTAATATTCTTGTTCGGAAACTCGACTATTGGGTAGAAAATGATCTTCTTGTTTGAAAATTATACTATTGGGTTCAAAATTAATGCAGTTCATTGAAAATCAAACAATTTTGTTAAAAATATACTTTCTGTTGAAAAGTCAACTGTTTTATCGATAATTTTTCGTTTTGGTTGACCATTCATTTATTTTGTCGATAATTTTGTTTTTTTGGTTGAAAATTAATTTTTTAACTGCAAATACTGCTGGTCCATTATTTATTGTAAATTTGTTGTTTTTAATTGAAAATTCATTTTTATGATCAAAACTTATTTTTTTGTTTGTTGAAAATTTACTTTCTTGAAGAAAACTTAGCTATTCCATGTTTAATGTAAATTTATCTTTTTTATTTGAAAATTGAACTATTTAGTTGAAAATTCATGTATTTTGTCAAAAATTCTTCTTTTTCAGTAAAAATTAATACTCTTTCTTGAAAACTCAACTACTTGGTTGAAAGTTGTACTATATTTTAATTTCAATTGAAAATTTCACTCTTTCGTTAACAATAAATAATTTTTGTTAAAAATTAAATGTTTTCGTTAAAAGGTATACTTTTTCTGTTGGAAAGTCAACTGTTTTGTTGAAAATTCGTTTTATTTCTGTTGGAATTAAATTTTTAACTGATAATTTAACTGTTCCATTTTTGGTGAAGAATTGATCTTGTTTAGTTGAAAACTGAACTGTTTATGGTTGAAAATTCAAAAATTTGATTGAAAAGCAATCTTTTTGGTTTGAAAATTCGCTTGAGTCTAGTTAGAATTAGGATTGTTTAATTTCGACCAGCTAAAATTCATCGTGATTGGGCACTGGAAAAGGGTTACTGAAAATTTTAAAATTTGGGTTCTTTTTAAGATTTTCTGAGAAGATAAGCTATAATTTTCAATCTTTCCAGTATTATTTTAGTACTTGGCAGCGGCAAGTGACACTTAACAAATGACTGACTTCAAAAATTATTTTTGTAAACGAATATTACTAAACTTTCTTGCCGCATATTTCTTTCCTTCCTCTTTTTTTGTCGATTTCCCTCTTTTTCTCTTTTTCTTTCTACCCCTTTCCCCTTTTTCCCTTGTCTGGACACGTATTTGCTACTCTCTTGTGGGTAATGGGTAGAATCATTGGCCACTTAAGAAATTTTTCTAATTTAACAATTTGTAAAAAACGCTATAAGCGTCGAACGAAATTCTAAAATACACAGATAATCAATTTTATTAAGATTTAAATTACCATAGTAAGTTCAGCAATAAAAGTAGTAGATAATTTATATTTAAGGAAATTAACAATAATGTCAGAAACACAATCATTGGCCATGAAGACGTAGTGGTTAGCATAGGCCAATGATTGTTATTGGCCACTGTATTGTGGTGAGATACAGTCATTGGCCACCTTGTTGACCACATCCGATTATAGATTACTAATTTTGAAAGCACGGTGATAAGCCACTAAATCGTATATACAATAATTCGTTGGCCGGAGCCAAAAACTGTTTTTAACATGATTGCCACTTATTTGTAGGACAAAGTGACAAATAGTTATATACATAGTCTACCAAAATTTTAAATAATTTTTAATGAATTTTTGATGTGTAAACATCTTGGACCTCGATATGGGGAGTCGCGCCTCAGTCGAGTGAAACCACGGCTCGAAAGTGTAACGCAAGCCTCTGACACACGCGTTGTGTCGTGTCAGAGACAGTGAAAGAGCCCTTCAGTTATTCTCTCTCTCTCTGTCTCTATCTGTATCTCTATCTATATCTCTCTCTCTATAAGAAAATTGTTATTTCAACAATGTGAGTTTGTTATTCCAGTAAACAGGTTTTGTTATGGAATTAACAAAGTTGGCATTGTTATTTTAATTATGTTTTATTTGTCAATATAATCATGTCATTTGATAAAACAACATTATTTTCGGTAACAAATTATTAGATTGTTAAAATGACAAAGCCTTTTTTTCCGTGCCCAAATAGTCGAATTTTTTAACAAAAAATATTAGAGTTCAGCCAAAAACAGTTAAATTTTTAACATGAAAAGTTGAATTTTCAACAAAAAGATGAATTCTCAACAAAAAATTAAACAGTTGATATTTCAACAATAACAAAAGAGAATGTTCAACAAAATAGTTACCAATTTTCAATTAGAGAGATGAATTTTTAATTAAAATGATGGAACTTAAACAAAAGTTTTTAACAAAATAGGTCAACTTTTAACCCAGAATTCAAATTTTCTAATCAAATGTACGAATTTCAAGAAATAAAGATTTTTTAGACGACGCAAAAAAAAGATTTCATCCACATTGTTAAGCTTTCAAGCCAAAAGACGAGTTTTTTCTAAAACGCTTGTATTTTCAAAACGAAAATTGAACTTGAAAAAAAAAACGAATTTTTAACTAAATAGATGAATTTAAAAAAATGGAAAAGTTAAATTTTCAGGTGAAACATTAACTCTCAATAAAAAAAGAACGAATTTTCATTAACATAGTTAAATTTTCCACCTAAGAGATGAATCTCCAAAGAAACAAAAAATTAATTTTTAACAAAGTGGTTCAACTTTTATACAAGTAGTTGAATTATCAATTTAAGAAAATTAATTTTCAAATAAAAAAAAACGAATTTTGAACCAGAAAGATGAGTTTTTAACTAAAATGATGAATTTTCGACAACAACAAAAAAAGATTTTTTAATGAACTGGTTCAACCTTCATCCAAATAATTGTATTTTCAATCAAAAAACATGATTTCAAGAACATCATATCAGGGTAGCCTCAAACATAGTTTTCAAAATTTTATAACTTTACTCTGAACAATTTTTCATTTTCTCTGACCATTAATATTCAAAACCTACAATATCAATCTTGTAACATTTTTAACATAGAATCTTTCATAAATGGAATAAAACAATTTCAAATTCAAATAAAAAAGTTTCGAATTTATTATCTTTGGCAGTTAAAGTGTCCTTTATTAAATTTCGTGAATTTCTCCTGATTTTTTTCCTAAGCCTCAGCCACACTGTACTGTAAATATTGTGGGATAACTCAGTCAAATCTATTTTTTTAAGGGAATAAAAATTCCAGAACCATGTGCAAAATTCAAGGACTTTTCCAGGTTTTTTCAGGCAAAAAAGAATTCAAGACCTGTTCCAGGTTTTCAAGGATTTCCAGGACGCTAGACACCCTGGATTACCCGAATAAAGATCTAAACTTTCGCCTTAAAAAATCAGAAACCATCTTATAGATATATTGTTCTTTCAACTATAATAAAAAAGTTAGACAATGAAAAAATTAATACTTAATATAATAAAAAGGTTTGTTTTTGTGTTTTGTTTATTACGATTTTTACAAAGAATATAACAAACCACAGGATATTGTTAATGCCTTTCCTCATTTGTTTGTAAAAGTAAAGAAGCATTCTACTTTATCTGCAGAAGAACCCAATTCTAATACATTTAAGTTTGCTGGTGATGGTTTCCACGTGGATGTATAATTGATTATGAGCAAGCTGAAACGCTAAAAAACAAGTAAACTTCCGGCGTTGATAAAATACCTGGCTTTTTGTAAGCGATTTTCATGAGGAGTTATATAAACCTTTGAGTATCATATTTCATATCGCATTTGCTACTGGAAAGAACCCCGCACCAAATGTACAGTAAATGGCTTTTCGTGAAAAAATCTTAATCTAATTTTGTTTTGTATTTTCGAACATACAGAGCGAAAATTCGGAAGAAAAAAGTAAGAAAAGTGGACAGATTTTAGACAAACACTTTTCAAAGGTTCAATTTTTACATGTATTTTAGTAGATAAATGTTTATTTTAGTGGAATTTTTTTTTCTATCAAAAACTCTTTGATAGATTTGGCTAAAAGTTTCACATTTTGATGATCAGACTTACCAAACAGAAAAAGTTTATACCCACGAACTAGAAAGATTAACAATTTTTTGGGTATACAGCATGTTTCGGGGGTGTTTTCATACCTTAAACATCCAACTATGGACATCATCATTTCTGAGAAACTAAAATCACTAGAGATTTTTTATTCAACTGCTACGGTATGAAATCACTTTCAAATAAGTAGAAGAAGCGTGCATAGCAAGAGTATGTTTTCCAATTAATTTTAGGGGATGTTTGAAACATCTCTTGAACATTGAAACCAGGACTTCAAAATAAGTACAAGATACGTTTACTTCCTAGAAATAACGATTTCCTTCATTCAATATTTAAACGATGTAAAACCAAGAATTAATATTCATTTCCTTAGTTTCTTATCCTTATTGTACTATCAATAACTCGAGATGATTAAAATACCCTGACAATAAATTCTAATGCAAATCCTGCTAAAAGACGCTTCCTGTGTCTGTTTTAAATGATTTTGTTGATCAGTGTATTGATATAAAAATATCTGGTGCTTTATCCCGTATAAAGTATCGATTTCCTTTTTTCTATAACTAAGGGATGTTTAAACTACCCTGATAATAAATTCAACCGCCGATTTCACGAAGAAGCGCTTCATGTCTATGTTTAAAAATGATTCTGTTGATCAATGTATTGATAAAAAAATCTCTGGTGCTTCATCCTGTATAAATTATCGATTCTCTTGTTTCAATAATTAAGGGATGATTGAATTACCCTGGCAATACATTTTAATGCAAATCCTGGCAAAAGACGCTTCCAGTGTATGTTTTAAAGTAATTTTGTAGGTCTGACTATTAATAAAAAAATTTTTGATGATTCATCCCTTAAAATTATAATTTCTCTGCTTCTCTAATTGAGGGATGAATTAACAACCCTTTACAAAAATTCAAAGCCATATCCTTGTTATTTACACCTTCTTTACTTGAATATGATTTCCTATCCTCATAGATTAATCAGAAAACCTTCTGTGATTTATGTTATTAAGAAATGACGATATTCCGGGTTCATTGTTCAAGGGATAATAAAACAATCCTTGGAGTAAATTCAGAGATATATCCTAGTAAGTAAACGTATCTTTTACTTATTTTGAAGTCATTTCCTACCTTGATATTTTAATCAGAACATCTCTTGTCTTTTTGCTCATTAAGGAATGCCATTTTCCTGGTTTCAATCTTTAAGGGACGTTAAAACATTCCTTGAAATTAATTCAAAGACCTATTCTTGCTGTGCACGCTTCCTCTACTTATTTAAAAGTGATTTCATACCATAGTAGTTGACTAAAAAATCTCTAGTGATTTTAGTTACTATGAAATGATGATTTCCATACTGGGATGTTTAAGGTATGAAAGCACCCCCAAACATGCTGTATATTAAAAACCAGATCTATCAAAATCTATCTAAGCCAAATCTATCAAAGAGGTTTTGAGAAAAAAATTTTACTCAAATAAGCATTTTCCTATTAAAATACATATAAAAATTGAAACTTTGACAAGTGTTTATCTAAAAACTGTCCATTCTTCTTACTTTTTTCTTTCGAATTTTTTCTCTGCAGGTTCGAAAATACAAAAAAATTAGATTTAGAATTTTATACAATAAGCCATTTAGCGTACATTTGGTGCGGGGTCCTTCTCCTGACTACTAGAAGTCCACTCATGTTTGTTCTGTTCTCAAATCAGGCGATAAATCCTGCATTGCCAAATATAGACCAATCTCCATCTTGTGTAATTTCTCCAAGGCTTTTAGATGATTACAGAAGATGTTCTATGGTCCCATCTGTCCTCTGTGCTCCCTTCAAAGCAACATGATTTTGTGCCTCAAAGATCTACGATTCTATGGCGAAGAATCTTGTTACTTTTGTGCAAAAAATTTAAAAATATATCACCTCGCACTGACAAATTGATGAAGTGTTTACCGATATATCAAAGGCGTTTGATTGTGTTAGTCATGAAAATATTATTAGTGGTTTGATAAAAACAAACAACTTCTTTAAACAATTTTTAAAATGTGAAAATCTTTCTTTAATCGATTCAATTATTATAATCGTTTCAAAAATCACGGGAGTGTTGTGCTAAAGCAGCTAAAGTTCACAAACCAGGCATAACATGAAGATTGATAGTGTCTTCCATTGGATCACCTACTCTTACCTTAACCAAATTTTTATAAAAAAAACTCTTAAACCTGTTTCTGGTACGACGCACTCCCTTGTTAAGGGTAGTTGGCATTTTGAAGAAAAAATTAAAAATGTACATGTACCTGGCACCCATTCATTATTATCTTTAGATGTGATTTCTATGCTTGATAACATTTCGTTAGACTTACTTTCTGATTGCATTGAAGAGAAATTACAAGTTTACAAAAAATTTTACAGAAACATCCAACTCTGAAATATGGATAGCTGTTAGAATAGCATTTAATAGTACTGTTTTCATTTTCAACCAAAAATTTTACAAACAGATATCATGTCGTCCAATGGAATCTCCCTTATCTCCGATTACTTCCAATCTTGTTCTAGAGGACATAGAAAATAGAGCACTATCTAAACTAAGTTTTGAACCGTTTTCTATAAAAGGCACGTGCATGATATATTTACAATAGTTCCTACTGATAAAATTCACGAATTAATCAATACATTTAATAGTATCGAAGAATCTTTACAATTTACTTTTGAATTGGAAAAAAATAACTCCTTGAATTATTTAGATATGTCAATTATAAACACAGAAAATGGATCAATTGAAAATTAGATTACAGCAAAATAATTATTATCCACTACCTTCAATAGAAAGTGTTATCAAAGGAAGAATAAATTAAATTTACAATAGTTCCAGTAAACATAATAAATGGTTAGATAATTATTAAAAAAACTGATCTACTTGTTTCGTTGCCATACGTACAAGTTTTATCAGAGAGAATAAAAAGTGCCAACAAAAATTCAACGTTAACGTATATTTTAGAAATAATTATGAATTGGAAAATTGTCTTATAAATAAGAAAGATTCAGAATCAATTAAAAATTTATCAAGCGTAGTTTATTTAATAAAATGCAAAGGTTGTAATAAAATTCACATTGGTGAAACTGGCAGAAGGTTAAAATCAGAATAACAGAACATGAAAGAGATTGCAGAATTGGCAATTTAAACACAGGTTTGTCACAAAACTCTTGGAATTTTGACCATCTTTTTGATTTTAATTTCGATGATATAAAGATTTCAGCTTAAGAAAATAACACTTATAAAAAAAGAATTCTAGAATCAATTTTCATAAACAAAATAAAGAATTATTCCGAAAATTTAAAAACATAAATACTTTATATAAATAAATGTTACCGCAGTATAAGTATCCGTTATTTGACTAGTGCGGTTCGCTCTCAAAATTTAAAAAATGTAACTTCAAAACATTGGGAGCCTCTTTTTTTTACATTTTTCCCAATTAAAATTTCGGTAACCGTTTCAATTTTTTTCATCGGATTATGACATTGTAATTTTTTTTTATTATCTAAAATAATTTTATAACAGTTTTATTAGGTATTACGTGCGCACGCTAACTTTTCTGTTAATGTTTCTTCTTTACTCAATTTTCGAATCACTATTAATTCATTGAAATTTTTTGACCAATCCAATTCTTAATTTCATAACACAAAAAGAATTGAAGAATTATTTTCATTGAATCATCGAAATAATTTTTACTTCACATTTTTCTGAAAATTTAAAGTATTAATAACCCTTTAAACTATTCCAGAGAAAATTAAAATAGATGTGCACATAATTTCGAAATGAAAATTCAGATACATTTAAAAAAGAATTCACTATCATTTCTGAAAATTTAATATATTAGTAACCTTCGATACTAATTTCAGAAAAAATAAAAACATATTCACATACTATTTTGAAAATTGAATGCAAACACTCGTTTCACAACATGAGCTTCACTTAAAAAATAATGTAATAAGTGGTATTTCAAATTTGAATAAATTTTTATTATGCAAATTATATACAGTATTTAATTACATAACCTGAAAGTAAATGATCAATTTATGTTTTTGAATTTAAAACAATTCAAATTCAATCTTTATGTAGTTCAATATTGTGGTTAAAACTAATCAACTAATAATTATTCAAACAGTTCATAAGATAAAAACTCAAGCAATTATTTTCACCGAAACAATCGAATTATTTTTACTTCATATTCTTTTTTGAATTCAAACTTTCATTTCTGAATATGAAATTTAAGTTCATAAAATCAATAATTGATCAATCATTTAAAAACATAAAAAGCATCACACAAATATTCTCATTGAAATATTCAATTCATTTTAAATTCACAAGTTATATAATTGTAATGAAGATATTTTAAAGGAAAAATACATTTCTATCATAAAAATAGCAGCCAATATTAAATCACATAACCTTTATGTAAATAATCAATTTATGTGACTTAACTGAAAACAATTCCAATTCAATCTTTATGTAACTCACTTTTTTGACAAAAATAAATCATTCAATAGTTAATAATAGTTCATTCATCTTTTCATAACATAAAAATCAATCAACAATATTATTTGCATTGAAACATCGAAATAATTTTTATCTCATATTTTTCTGAAAATGTCAATTATTTATAATCTTTTCAATTAATTCCATAAAAACCTAAATCACATTTACATATAATTTTGAAGGTTGAATTTAGATAATTATCTCACAACATCGTAAACATTTTGAAAATTATGCGATTGGAATAGAAGTATTTTCAATATAAATAAACTTTCATCATACAAATCATATCCAATATTCGATTACATAACGATTCCTTTTATACCACAATCTTACATAAGATGGAGGTTACCTTTTTTATATAAAGGATTTGAACTTTTATTCCTAAAACATATTTTATTTATAAAATAGAATCAGTCAATGAAAATTTAATTCATATATAGTTCATTCAAAAATTCAATTCATTTTTACTTTATATTTTTTCAAGCTTTATAATACATCACTGCGGTAGCGCCACGAACTATGACTATTTTGTCATTCATCTAATCTAATTGAGTAGACTATAGTACATACAATAATATCGGCCGAAATATAACGCGCATATCATGATAAAGAAGAACATCTGCGACTGGATTAGAAATGTAGAAAATTTACTGAAATACATTTTATTTTACACCGTGTATTGAGAAATTCAGTCCTAACAACTAAAAATATAATATCTTTAATAACAACTTACATTGAAAGTAATAGTAA
>CAKNXH010069468.1:0-20003 GCA_932178445.1 Andricus quercusramuli
CCTATTCAAGGCAGTTCTAAATTTTAGTACTCGGGTAACTAATGAACTAATAAAAGAAGCACTTAAAAAGTATAAAAATCAAATTTCAAAAATATGTAAGTATCACAAACTTATAAATTATAAGCAAGAAAATTATTTACTCTTTTTTAACCTGATGAAAAGTGTATAGAAATTTTTATGCATTTGTGACCGACCGCGAAGAAAGGGGCCTAATGCGTGGTAGCTTCATTTTACAAAAACTATCGATAGGTGTAAAAAATTAAAAATCGATTTTTCCGCATTAGGTCCCTCTCTTCGCGGATGGCCACATTTATATAAAATTCTTTTTCCAGATTGAAAGAAAATGTAAATTTTTTCAAATATTTAAGATATCCAAACCGTAAAAATAGTTATACATTTTGAAGAAACAAAAATGAAAGGTTAAAATGTCCATAACAACTTATTTTTGACGTTGAACCTTGAAGACATTTTTCCTTACCATTACACGTTATCAGTAATCATTATTTTCAGAAGATCATGGTGTATTTGTTATGAGCAAAGAAACGTTTTAATGCGCTCTTTTACGAGAACAAAAAAATCTACAATTACTGGCACTTTTATGTTTATAATTCAATTGGGAATTAGAGTTTTTCCGTTTATACGAAATTAATGCCTTTGTTTGTGCTTTAATTTTAAGTTATTTATGACACCTACATACAGGGTGTTTTTTTTAACTTGAGACAATGAAATATCTCAAAAAATACGCTTCCTACGGAAAAAATGTCTGGCATAAAAACTTTTTATTTTCGAGGGGGAAAAAAGATTTGTTAAAATTTACCACCCCCCACCCCCACAGGAGGCAGGGGTGGGGGTAACTTTGTAATTTCAAATGGCAACCCCAATTTTTTATCACAGATTCAGATTCTCCTTCACGAAATACGTAAGTTTTATTCGGAGAATTTGTTTCGATTCGCGATAGATGGCGCTGCAATTGCGAAAAACGAAATTGTTGACACTACTTTTAGCTCTACCCAGGAATTAGGTATTTTCACTTCATAATCAGCTAACTTCACTTCGCTAACTGCTGAGGGGAAAACAATGGATCAAATGCATGGGTTTCGCTCCATTTTTGCCCTTTTTTGTTAATATCTTCGTAAAAACTAATTTTTTCTATATAAATGTATTTGAAAAATAGTTTTTATTTTTTAAGAACTATTCAATGGCATAATAAAATAGTAATAATTATTCTTCATTATGAAGATATTACCAAAATAAAGTTATGTCCCATGCATTTGATCTATTGTTTTCCCCTCAGCACTCAACGAAGTGAAGTTAGCTGATGGCTGAAGTGAAAATACCTAATAACGACCCGGACGTAGTAGTTGTCTATTCCCTTCGGAGTGCTTAATTTCGCAATTGCAGCGCCATCTATCGCGAATCGAAACAAATTTTCCGAATAAAACTTACGTATTTCGTAAAGGAGAATCTGAATCTGTGATAAAAAATTGGGGTTGCCATTTGAAATTACAAAGTTACCCCCAACCCTGCCTCCTGTGGGGGTGGGGTGAATTTTAACAAATCTTTTTTCCCCCTCGAAAATAAAAAGTTTTTATTCCAGACATTTTTTCCGTAGGATGCGTATTTTTTGAGATATTTCGTTGTCTCAAGTTAAAAAAAACACCTTGTATAGTAATCGAAATTATTAACTTTTACAAACATAATTATGTGAACAATAACAAATAATTATTTTCAATAAAAAGAAAATGTACTTTTAAATAATGTAAAATGTCTTTTTTCCAGCTCAAAGGATCCATTGGCGACTGTAGTTGTACAGTCGACACAGTGGATTATTTCAATAATATGAAAATCTACCCCAGACTCCAAAGTCTTCTTGTCAGAGATTACTTTAGATTTTACAAAGTGAATTTGAAGCAAGAATGCCCATTTTGGGCTGACGATAGCAAATGTGCTATCCTCTACTGCCACGTTCAACCCTGCCTGGATGTAAGAATACTTTCATATACATATGTAGTTTACTTTTTTTACAGTAAATATTTTCTTTTTCCTGGTCAACAATTCTTTCCATTGATAAGCATGAAGCAGATGTTCAAATAAGAAATGCAATTTACATTCGCAAATGAAAAACATTATGCAATAAACTGTGCACAAGGATGAGGAAAACTTGTTGAAAAACAAGTCAAACATGTTAGTTTAAAAACCAGTCCAACAACCTTTGACTTTGAAATGCATTTACGCGAATATCGAACTCACCGACTTTTATCTTTAGCCTTGTCTATCGCTTGAGTAATAATAATTTTAAAAGCTCAGGTTTTGAGACTAGAGTTAAAAATTATTTAATTCTATTTTGAATATATAATTTTGTAAATATTTGGATGACATTTTATTTGAATGCAGTCTTTTATATTATATTTTTGAAAAATCTGCAGTGGATAAGCAATAATTCAAAGTGAAAATACACCTAAATAATTAATTTCAAATTTTATTTATTAACACGTGTTGTGTCTTAACTATTGATTAAATTAAATTCATTTTTTACATACATTAGTATTTTTAATGAATCATTATCATTATCCACTCTAGGGAAGTTCCCTCTACATATAACATAAATGATTGCAAGTATTACATTTGAATAATTTTGAGGGGAAAAATGTATTGGAAATGTTCAAAATATTGAATAGTTTTCAATTGGAAGCCTTCAGGAATCATTCTTTTTAACAATTCTATAAAATTCAACATTTAAACCTGAGCAAAGTGAAACAATTTTAATTCCTGACGCGAAAAAGCGAACAATTTAAGATTTGAGGCATTCAGGAATAAATATTTTATGATTGGAAATTTCAAGTAATGAACAAACTTAAAATCCTGATATTTCGTAATTTTGAGGGTTACAAATTAAACAATTTCAAACCAAATGTCAAAAATTGGACAATAACAAATTAAAAAAAATTGTATGTAAAATTAAAAAATCCAAATTATTAGTGTAATTAATGTAATTATACAATTCTTTCAACTTTGAAATAATTTATGGGAAGAAACAATGGAAAATAATCAGTTAAAAAAATTTAAAGTTTAAAATTTTGAATTGAACAATCTTAGCCTCGGCAAAGATAATGTTTGATCAAGAAAAATGTATTTTGTTGCAATCTTCGACCAAATTGCGAGCATATGTTGATACACTTTGTTACATGACATAGCTTGTTCAGTGGCATATATGTTTAACATAAAATCCGTGGGTAGAAGTCTCTTATCATATATGTACGTAAACACCTTATCTCGGTCGAGGCTTTAATTTAAAAGTGACTCGTCTAAAAAATTTTGAATTCCGAAGCGTTATAAACAATTTTTAATCAGAATTCTTTAGAAATTGAAATTTGTAATACAACTTCGAATTCAAATATTTAGGATTTAACAATTCAGCATATGGAAGTTTAGAGATTTAATCCCTTAATAATGAAAATTAACATTATATATTTTCAATACATTTAAAGTGGACATTGAATTTGAAAACTTGCATTTTGTAACTTAATTGATCATTTTAACATGTCTCTGGATTCCTACAATCTTCAATGCGTATAATCAAACAAAGCCGAAAAATAACAAATCTTCAAATATTTGCATTACTCATAACTAATAAATTGAAACTTGAATAATTAATTCTTTCAAGACTGCTAATATAATATCAACTCATAGATGAGTATCAATTCTTGGTGTCTACTCATCTGGAAAACCTGAAATTGTCAGGGAATTTTTATATACCTGGAAATGTCAGGGAATTTTTTTTTAAGTCAAGGAAATTTTTCGTGGGTGTGCTGAATTTTTCCAAAAATTGTAAAATAAAATTAAATAAAGAGATTTTTTTTCATTTATAAAATTAGCTTTATATTACTGGATTTAACTGTTTTGTGGAAAATTCGTTTTTTTTTTGGTTCGAAATAAATTTTTTTACTGATATTCAAGAGTTCTGTTGAATTTTGTTTTCTCTCTGTACTGAAAAATCTTTCTTAGTTGCAAATTTCTCTTGTTTGGTTGAATTCAACTGTTTTTGATTTAAAATTAAAATCTGTTTTGGTTGTAATATGAACTATTACATTTTACTTGAGAATTCATCTTCTTTAGTTGGAAAATTAGTTTAACTGAAAATTGAGCTAATCCAGTTGAATATTCAATTTTTTGTTGAAAATTTATCTTTTTTTATATGAATATTCATATTTTTGGTTGAAAATTCACGCCTTTCTTTTTAACTATAGATTTAATAATTTTTGTGAATATTCTGTAATTTTAGTTCAAATTTCATCTCTTTGATTTAAAATAAATTTTTCAAATTGAAAATTTAACTAAAATTAAATTTTGTGTTGAAAATTCATGTTTTTTGTTTAAAATTCAACTATTTTAGTTGAAAATTAATAGTTTTAGTTAAAAATTAATCTCCTTGGTTGAAGATTCAACTATTCCTGTTGAAGATTGATAATTTTGGTTGAAAATTGGACTATTTTGTTGAGAATTATTTCTGTTGTTGTTGAAAATTTATTTTTTCCACTGAAAATTTAACTATTTTGTTGAAAAATGATTTTTGTTGATAATTCATTTTTTCAACTGAAAATTTAACTAATCTTGTTTTGTATTCTATCATTTTTATTAAAAATCCATCTATTTGATTGAAAATCATTTTTTTTACTGAAAAATTTAATATTCAATTTTTCGTTGAAAATTGATCTCTTTCGGTTAAAAATTCATGTTTTATGTCGAAAATTCGTCGCTTTTGATAAAAAATGAAACTTCTTGGTTGAATCTCATTTTTGTTTTTGTTGAAAATTCAACTATTTCAGTTTAATTCATCATTTTAGTTAAAAATTCATCTTTTTGGTTGAATATTCAACTATTCCGGTTAAAGATTCATAATTTTAGTTGGAAATTCATCATTTTTGTTAAAAATAGAACTATTTTGTTGAATATTCATCATTTTGGTCGAAAAGAAATTGTTTTGAAATTGAAACTTTAACTATTTGATTACAAATTCGTATATTTTATTAAAAATGCAATATTTTTACTTGAAATGTTAGGGATTTGAATCGTTTTAAATTGGATTTAATATTGTAGTACCCAAATTAATTTTACCTAATAGAATTCATTTCCGTATTTTCGTGAAAAATGTCCTTATTTCGGCTTATTATATTTATTATATTTACAGGGTCTAATCACCTGGAAAATATCTTTAATTCAAAACATTAGTATGTTAAATATGCTACTGAATTTTAAGTATATGAAGGTAAAATAAAAATTTGCGTACATTATTGGGAAATACTTGAATGGCTCCGTACTATGAAAAATCATACCTGGAGAAAACCTAGAATTGTGAGGGCATTTTTTTCCGGATATGAGTAGTCACCCTGTAATTATTTTGTGGTAAATTCACAATAGCAACTGAAAGACAGAAGAAATTAAATTGAAATTCAATTTTCAGGAAGACATTCCAGTCGGATTGAAAGGTGAAATCCCACATCACATTCACATGAACGAAAGTCCTGTGGACAAATACAGTGCAGATTCTCAGCTCAGTAATTGTCAGCAAACGGCAAGAGACCATAACGCTGAATTAGGTTACTTAAATACGACAATCAGGTAAATACACCTTGATTAAATAATGTCTTAAAATTTACCTCGCAAAATTTCCAAATTCTTCTAGTTAATTTTTAATTTTAATCTCCAAATATTTTTATTTTAATTATAATAATGTTGAACTTTGCTATTTAAATTTTGTATAGTTCTGAGAATTACAAAGAATTTGAGCGATGGAAGCAGCACGACGATGCACAAGACAATTTCTGTATAAAGGAAGAGAACCCAGGAGAGTATGTAGATTTGTTACTTAACCCAGAGAGATATACTGGATACAAAGGACCAAGCGCACACAGAATATGGCGTAGTATTTATATGGAAAACTGCTTTAGGTAATTATTTTTTCAAAGTTTCTAGTTAGACAAACATTATTATTATGAAGTCAACTTGATTGAAACTGAAACGATATTTGTGATAATCAGAGTTATGCATGAACGACCTTAATTATCTGTAGTCTGGTTTTCACTAGTGATGTCAGTTTAGCGGAAGTTGTACCGGTTTTAAGTACTTAAGGGTCACATTTAGAAATTTTTTAGCTTATGAACCTAGATAAAGTGTTATTATTTATTATCAACAGGCCCGAGAATTCGCCTCACATGTTCATTCAGACTTCTAAAATGAATGGTAAGTACTTTAAAAAAATAATTATGAAATTTACACTTTTACTATTTAGAACATAATTTGTTAGTCACTTACATTATTTTTTTTTTTGCAATAGCAGGGATCACAGTGGTTCCCTTATTCCTATGCGTTTCCCCCTTTTCCCCATTTCTCTTTAAACATGCGTTATTTGAAAAAACAATATTTGAATTACGCGGTAAGTTCTCTGAAATGAGTAAATATACGTAAGAACTTTAATAACAGTTGCTCATTTTATATGTAAAAAATTATTCTATTCGAAACTAGAATATGCTACCGCATGTAGTGAGTTTGATATGTTTTTCAACTTATGTAATTATTTATTATAATTAACATAACTTTTTAAAATTTAAATACAAAATGTTATGCATAATTTAATTTATAAGTAAATAAAGTACAAAATAAAAATAATACACAATATGCCGTAACACAGAAAGTAACTATATAAGTTCGAAGTATTAATTATATAGTAAGCATGAACTGATCAATCTTGGCAAAAAATAATAATTATACTTATATCACGATTTATTTATCAATGATGGTATTTTTTAGCAGAGAAAATATTCTTGATTATGAGAATGATTTTAAACATATGAAAATCGTTTCTTCATCAATATTTTTTTTCTGACTCTTTTATATCGCTGTAAATGGATTTCCAATGACTTGAGTATATCCAAGTTCAAAAAAAGATTTTTGATGGCAGAAATAAAAAAAATTTTAACACAACATTTCTTATAAAAATGTTGTTTTCTTTAAAATTTAATTTACTTTTTTTAACTGAAAATTTATCTGTTCCATTTCTGGCTGGAAACTGATCTTTTTAGTTAAAAATTAATCTTTTTGTTAGAAAATTAAACTATTTTTTGAAAAGAAACTTTTTTCAAAATTCACGTTTTCTGGTTGAAAATTCAACCGTTTTGTAGAAAATTCTCCGTTTTGGCTCGCAAAAATTCCGCAATTTGTTTAAAATTTTTTTATCTTTCTTGACAGAAATATCTTCCATTGTTGCAACATTGTTTTTTTTTTCAATTCATCTCTTTTTGCTGAAAATGCAACTATTTGGATGGAAATTAATCTGTCATGGTTGGAAATTCATGCATTTTGTTAAAAATTCGGCTGTTTGGTAAAAAAATTAATCCTCTTCGTCAAAAATTCATGTTTTTGGGTGGCAAAATTAAATTTTTTTGTTGATAATTCAACTATTTGGATGGAAATAAACTTTTTGTTGTAAGTTCATATTTTTAGATTAAAAATTCAAATTTTTTGTACAAAATTCGTCTTTTTGGCTTGAAATTTTAATAGTTTGATAGAAAATTCATATTTTTGGGTTGAAAATTCAAGTTCTTGATGGTAAATTTATTTTTTTGGTTGAACATGATTTTTTTTGTTAAAAATTAATCTTTTTGTATCTGAAAGTCAAATGTTTACAAAAAATTCTACTTTTTAGCTTGAAAACTCAGTTGGTTTGTTGAAAATTATTTTTTTCTTTGTTGAAGATGCAATATATTTCGACTTGAAATGTTATGAATTTAAAGTTTTTCATATTAAATTCAAGATAATGCGTACATTAATTTGATTAAAAGCAATTTATTCCTCTATTATTCCCCTATTTTGTAAAAAATCACCCAATTTTCCCTGTTTTGAGAGTATCTTGGACTGTGAAGTCTGCAATAGAAACTGTGGAAAGAAGATTCTCTTTCATTTTTAAATTTCTGATTTTGTTGCAGGTATGTGTTTAGAGAAAAGAGCATTCTACAGAGTAATATCTGGATTGCACTCTAGTATAAACATCCACTTGTGCTCGAAATTTCTACTATCAGCACAAGAGGGTTTGAACGTCGTCTCACCCAGTGGACAATGGGGACCGAATTTAGCGGAACTAGAAAGCAGATTTTCTCCAGAGATGACGGGAAACGAAGGGCCGAGTTGGCTCAAGAATTTGTACTTTTTGTATCTACTCGAATTGCGAGCTTTGGCAAAGGCAGCACCTTATTTACACAGAGAAGAATATTATACAGGCACAGAAGTTGAAGACGAAGACACCAGACTTGCTGTGAAAGACATTCTGAATGTCGTTGAGTACGTTTTCTAATACGAATGATTCGTTTTAAAATTACTGCGCCCAGGGGTTGATCACTCTTCAAATCTGGAATCACTCTGAAATCTTTTCAAATCTTTCGAAATCTTCTGGATCTTTAAACTCTTGAAATCTGGTATACGCTCAAAAGTCGAGTGGTCAACCCCTCGACTGTGCCTAATCAAATTTAAATTCACAATTCAAGATTAATATTCACTTGATAAAATTCTAAATCAATTTTTTTTGCAGGACGTTTCCAGGACACTTTAATGAAAGTGTCATGTTCAATGGAGGTATGCAGGCACAGCTACTAAAAGAAGAGTTCAGGCAACACTTCATAAATATCTCTCGCATAATGGATTGCGTGGGATGCGAAAAATGCAAATTGTGGGGCAAATTGCAAGTACACGGAATCGGGACAGCACTCAAGATTCTATTTTCCGGAAAGTTCGACAAGTGGGAACACACAGTGACCGCCACCAACAGAAAGCAGTTTTACTTAGAAAGAAGTGAGATCGTCGCACTCGTAAATGGTTTCGGAAGGTGAGAAAAATTTTGAAAGTTTTTTTTAATCCTTACCTCAAATTATCCCAACTATCCTATATATTTTTCTAGTCTCTTAAAGTCAGGGTGTCTACTCTACCTGAAAAACCTGCAATTGTCAGGGATTTTTTTTTTAAATCAAGGAACTTTTTCGAGAGCGTGTTTATCTTTGTTTACAAATTTCAATATAAAATCAAATAAGAATTATTCTTCATTAAAAGTAGCTTTATATTACTGTATTTAACTATTTTGTGAAAAGGTCGTTTTTTTCAGAATTATCTCTTTTAATTGAAAATTGAACTATTCTATTTTTTATCATGAATTGATTTTGTGTCTGTCGTTGAAATTCAACTATCTGGTTAAAAATGCATATTTTTTATTGAAGCTTCAACATTTTGTTAACAATTCTTTCTCTCTCTTGACTGAAAAATCTGTCCTAGTTGAAAAGTCTTTTTTTAAATATCAACTACTACATTTTCGTTAAAAATTAATTTTTTTAGAATGCAATTTTAATTACGTGGTTGAACATTTTTGTATTCAAAATTTAAATATTCCAGTTGAAACTTGAATTGTTTCGTTGAGTTTTTTTCTAAGATTAATTTGTTTGTTCGTTGAAAATTCAATTATTCTAGTTAAATTTTGTTTTAAAATCCAACTATTCCAGTTGAAAATTCATCACTTTGAAAATGTACCTTTTTTTGAATATTAGTTTTTTTTTTTAAATTTTTTTTAACTGAAACTGTAAATATTTTGATTCAATATTCCATCGTTTTAGTTGAAAATTCATCTCTTTGCTTGAATATCAACTTTTTTAACTATTCAATTTTTGGTTGACAATTTATCCTTTTTAGTTGAAAATTCGTCTCTCTTGCTACAAATTAATCTTCTTGGTTAAAAATTCATGTTTTTGGTTGAAAATTCAACTATTTCAGTTAAACATTCATTATTTTAGTTGTAAATTTATATTTTTTGTTTAAAATTCAACTATTAAACTATTTCGTTGAAAATTCATGTCTTGTTGAAAAATCGTATTTTTTGTTAGAAAATTAATCTTCTTGTTTGAAAATTAATATTTTTGGTTGAAAATTCAAGTATTCCAGTTAAATTTTTCTTAATTTAGTTGAAAATTCATTTTTTTTTTTAATATAAAACTACTCAGTTGAAAGTTAAACTATTTCATTAAAAATGTATCTTTTTTGTTTCAAATTCATCCATTCTATATTATGATTCATAATTTTAGCTTAAAATTCATGTCTTTTGTTGATAAATCGCCTCTTTTGGTAGAAAATTAATCTTCTATTTGAAAATTATTCTTTTTGGTTGAAAGTTAAACTCTTTCCTTAAATTTTTTTTTGTTTTGTTTAAAATTAATCCATTCCATTTGAAGCTTCATCATTTTAGTTGAGAATTCATCACTTCAGCTAAAATGTTTTTGTGTGAAAAATTAATTTTTTTAACTGAAAATTTAACTATTCCATTTTTTATTCGAAACTGAACTTTTTAAAATTCGAAATTCAACTATTTGGTTGAAGATTGATCTTCTTTAGTTGAAAATTCAACTATTTTGTTGAGAATTCATATCTTCGGTTGGTAAATTGTCTTTGTGATAGAAAATTAATCTTTTTGTTTGAATATTTAACTGTTTGGTTAAAAATTCGTGTATCTTGTTGAGAATGCAATATTTTTACCTGAAAAATTAGGAATTTGAAGCAGTTTAAATTGAATTTAATATAGTAAACACATTAATTTTACCTAAATTTGCAGTAAATGTTAAGTATAAGAAGATAAAATGAAATTTTTAAAAATTATTTTTCAAATTCATGGACTTTAGAGACAAATTGAAGACATAATTAATTAAATTTTTAGTATCACTAAATTATTTAATTAACAATGGTGCAAATATATTTAAGTATATTTTGAAATATAATTTGCCAAGGCTTTCCAAATTAAACATATTAATTGAATCCATAAAAACTAAAAAAAAAACTTGTATAATATACTTATACATAAAAAACTAAATTCATAAAATCCATAAAAATTATCCATAAAAACTAAAAAAAAAACTTGTATAATATACTTGCGAAACTATGTACATATTCCGAGTCGATTGTTTTAGAAAATGCGAAATATTTGAATAGTTACGTACTACGAAAAATTATACATACCTGAAAAAATATCCCGAATTGTCAGGGAATATTTTTCCAGGATTTGGGTAGACACCCTTAAAGTGATACAATATTTTTAGAATATATTTTTGACTTGCATTTATCTATTTTGTTTGCAGATTATCAGAAAGCATATATGAATTGGACAGGTTCCGACAAATGATAAGGTCTAAATCAGAATCTAGGTAGACGATACATTCTTTTTCCAGTACCAGTACATCACATTAGCTTTAAGCCTAGACTATTCTATTCAGGTATTGTTTACGTTTTAGTTCTAGAATTTGGTACTTTTTTAATTCAAATACGAAATGGTATAGAAAAATCTATCATCAAATAATCTACTAATGGGAACAAATTCTTCAAATCTTATTTCTGAATTTAGAGACATTTCTTTCGTGCATTTGATTAGTTTTGTGATCATAAATTGTTTATGTTCTTTTGTGGTAGGTTTTTCGATACGAGTTTACTCCGGCACCTAACTTTATCTGTGATAAAAAAATATCCCTGTAATTATAAGAACACTGCACTCTTTGTCTTGGAGTTGTATCAATACTAAGGATTGATTCCAATTAACATTTTTTTTATACTTGATGGACTTGAGAAAGAATGGTCTGCTGTGTATAATTGTATGTATATTACATCGACATATATTTTTTATCGACTGTATTTCCTCGTTTTCCAAGTTGCACGAGAAATCTTGAAATGAATAGTGAAGTACCAAACCTTCTTGATATTGATTGATTGACCAAATGTATTATAGACGGGAAGGAGAAAAATGTGAATTTGTTTACTTAAAGGTGGTCCTTTCCTAAATACCTTATAATTAGTGCAATTGATAAAGTATATTTTGATGCATTGTTGATATCCTACTATTGTCAGATTGAAAGTTATTGATATGCAATTTTTATAAGTATCAATAAACAAGGTAATATTTTATCTTAAATTTTCTAAATTTAAAAAAGTTGTGGGGTCTCGATAATCTGTTAAGGTTTGTATTGTCTTGCCCAAAAATGAGATCTCTGAAAAAAATAGTTTTGCTATGATTTTAAAAATCAAAATAATATTACTGACAAAGTAATTTCAAATAAAAAACATTATTTTTATTGCAATTTGATTTTTTTTACTATCGCTTTTTACCAATTGTTGAAAAATGATTGAATTTTATTAAATGATGACTTATATTTCCGGGAAAAACATTCTTTTCTGCTCTACTGTTTCCAATTTTGAAAGTATATTTTCGTATGCCTGAAATCGTTGCAAGAATTTAAACAAAATATATATTTTTTTTTTAAACAAATAACTATATTTGAAGATTATTCACATTTATTTAAATGTTAAAATGTTATGTAAATGTTAAACCTTTTTACATAAAAAGAATGTTTTTTCTTTCATAGAAAACTTGTTTTTGGATACCTTATTTTTGGCACGATAACTACTTTAATGTGACGAAAGTAGGATTTCGGTACTAAATAATCGCTTCCAGCTACGGTTTTAGTTATTATGATACGTCTTTGATATTTAAAAGTTTGTTTGTGGAAATAGTGAGAGAATTTTAATGCATTTAGGCTCAGATTTTTATTGTGAGGATTTTATCAGAGTTCAGAATTTCTATTTATGAAAATCAGAACTTGTATTTTGTGAGTGAAGTGTATTTATATTATTTTCTGAAAGTTTGATTGATAATTGGAAATGATGATTATTTGGAATGTGTATCTTGTGAAAAATATACAGAAATTCTAGACAAGCAAGCATTTTTTTAATTAGATGAATTTATCATCACATATTGTTAATAATTAATTAATATTATACAAAAGAAAATTTCGAAGAAGTGAATAAAATATTGAACAGTTTGAAGAAAAAAAACTGAAGAATTACCATTTTTTCTAAGGCCGTGGCTACGGGTACCGAAATTTCGGTAGAAATGGCCGGATTTTTTCGGTACAAATAGAGCTAGAAGAAGAAATATGTCAAGTTGGAAATTTTAAAATTACCATTTTTTAAAGCATGGAATTAAAATAATAATTCGGATTAGATAATCAATGAATAAAAAAAATCAAGGTTTAAAAAATTAATGCGATTTCAAATTACGCGCGCTTACGTGATCGGCGGGAATTGACGCGCCATTTTTCATAACCTCAAATGTTTCGTGTTTGACAGCTTATATTGTGAAATCGTCCTGAAATTTGCAACAGCTGCTCAAATTTTATTCTCAAAATAAATAAAGTTATTAAAAAATATCGTAATTCTTGGTAAACAAAGTTAACACTACACAATATTTTAGAGCTAACAGCAATTATTAAAAGCGTTTAAAGTGAAGTGGTACTTATCGGTAGCACGTGCTCCAGAATCATCATCCACTGTCGTATTTCGTGACCATTGTTTACAGATTGCAAATCACTTTTGCAAAATCATCGACTTGAAGATAAAAACGAGTACAATTAACGATAATATAGTCGTAAAAAGTACATATTTTGGCTAATGATTGTTGCGAATCCGAGTGGAGATTATTGCAAAATGACGTCAACTGTTATTACGATTGTCAAAACGCATTCTGACTCATTGGGTATGTAATATTGTTTAATTATTGCTCATCTTTTCTTTGTCTTCATTCTGCCTATAGAATCAAAATATTCACTGCAAAAGTGGTCTCTGCAATTCACTGATTGTTACACTTTTTTCAAACATACTTTATAAATACGTTTTATGAAAGAATTAGCTTAAAATTGCTGAATCAATTTTTAATGCATCAAGTTTTTGTAATTTATGTTTCTAATTTTTTATTTTTAAATACTTCAATTTTAAATTTTTCCTTTTTATGACTCTTGTTAAACCTTTTTTAAAAGTAATTTCGAATCAAAATTTAAATTCAGATTTAACTTCAAAATTCTTGGAAATTAAAAAAAAACAATCTAAGGATCAGAAATTGACAATACACTTAAGTATATCCATTGAAATAAAAAAAAAATCTAAAGAAAAATGGAAAAAAAGGAAACTACGTCAAAATCCCCTTGCTTATTTTTTCTCTCGTTACTTTTTTTTGAGTAACTGGTTACAGTTACTAGTTAAAGTAACTTTAGGTTACCCACAAAGCTACTTTTTCACTTCCTTAATTTTTTAATTTAAGAATCAAAATCACTACGATGATACACAAAAACTTATTTAAAAATAAATATAGGCTTCAGTTGAAGTAAATTAAAAATACAAAATATATTTCGGCAAGTGAATAACTATATGTAATCAGACTAAAATTTCGTCAACTTTTTTTTTCATCAACTATTAAAAATGGTTTTTCATATCGAATTTCAAGTTAAAATCATGACTTACGTGTTCAATTCTAGCAATTCTATTTGCCCGGTTCACGGTACTATGCAAACCATAACAATTGACTGATAAAATAGTTGAAATTACTATTTGCATGGCTGTAGAAAATAATACAGTAGGACCTCTCGGATTGGACCTCAATTTTTTCATTTTTGTGTTTAAAGTTTATTATAATTAATATCAATTTGTAATTTTTATACGACGTTAAAAAATAGTTACAAAAATTATAAATAATTATCACATTCGATTAAATTCAGTACAATTTGTCTAGATTTAAGACTCCATTCTGAAATTCAGGTAACAATTTTAAGTGTCACGGCCTAAAATGTTTGAAATTTTTGACAGAACACCTTTTGTATGATTCAATTTGAAACGCTTTAAATTCTTATCATTTCAAGTAAAAATATTTGATTTTCAACAAAATAGTAGATGACTTTTTAACAAACTAGTTGAATTTTCAACCAAAAAGATTAATTTTCAACAGAAAAGTTGAATTTCCAACCCAGAAAGATTTCCAGTCATTTTTTTCGACTAAACGGTTCTTTTTTTACCGAAGGAAATGAATCTTCAAACAAAAAAAACACCTTTGAACAAAAGAGTTTAATTTTAAGGCAAAAAGTATGAATTTTCAACAGAAAAGTTATTTTTGAACCAAATAGTTGAACTTTCTACCAAAATGGTGGAATTTTTAACATAATACATCATTTTTCAACCGAAATGGATGGATTCTCAACGAAAAATATGTAAAAACACCATGTAACTTCAAAGTAACTAAAATTCAATTCCCAAGTTGCTGCAAAAATCGTGACTACGTTACGTTACAAGTTACTTTTTAAAATAGTAACGAAGTTACCCTAAATGTTACAAATAACATAACTTTTCAGTAACTTATTTACCTGTAACAAGTTACTACCCAACTCTGCTGCGATTTCATAAAAACAAAAAAGACGGGGACTTGGAGGTTGCATTCGTTTTCATTCTTCGTTTTTTCTAAATTTGAATGAAGACATCAGGGTTGCTACAAAATCACAATTTTGAAATTGCCTGACTTTTCCTTGACCAATTTTTCATTCTCCGTGTCAGTTCTAAATTTTTCTTTTAGGTATAAAAACAACCTTATACCCAGAAGACCAGTGCAAATAAATATTTGTGCTTCCACAATTTTCATGATAACTCCAGGACGAAGTTTCATTTTTTTCTAGCAAAACAGATGACTTCAGCAAAATAGATGAATTTTCAACCTACAGATAAGCGATTTCAAATAAATGGTCGAATTTTCAAACAAAAAAGATTAAAATTCAACCAAAATTAGTTGAATTTTTAACCTGAAAAGTTGACTTTTTAATCAAAAAGTTCATTTTCAACCAAGAAAGATGACTTTTTTACAATAAAAGATGAATTTCCTACCAAAAGACGATTTTCAGCAAGTTGAATTAAAGGAAAAACTAGCTAAATAGTAACTGTATTTGCTTCCTCATAGAGGAAGCATTAATTATTTTTTTTCAATAATAGAAAAACCAAAGTCTTCATTTTGCTCAATTTAAAAATAGAAATGTACCAAAAATAAAAAATTACAAAATAATACAAAAAATGTTTTAAATACAAAGACAAATCAGACAAATCAAATTTTGCATTCGAAATGATAATTTTTCGAGCTGGAAAATGGAAGGGAAAAATTCTGTTGCACCCTATCCCTTTTCCAGCTTTATGATTCCTTTACAAAAATTGTCAGAATTACTCTACTTGAACATTTTTGATCAAAACGTCTTTTCTATTCATGCGTCCTTTGAATTATGTCGATGAAAAAAGTTTTTCTGTTTGAAACAGATGACTCGAATATTAGAAATGAGCATAACTTCCTTAATCTTCAATAAAGTGTATTAATATTAGAAATCAATCGATTTGCCTGGAATCAAGGAATCTTTTCCGTTCTTGCATCAATTTTGAATTATGTTAGTGAAAAAAGTTTTACTATAAAAAATCGTGTTTTTAAATATTTTACATTACCATAGCTTCCTTACTCTTCAATAAAATGTATAAATGCTATGGGTCAATCGATTCGCCTTGAAGCAATACAACTTTTTTATTCTCGCATCAACTTTAAATTATGAAAATGAAAAAAGTTTTACTATAAAAAACCGATTTTCAAAATATATAAATTACGATAATTTCTCTACTCTTCAATAAAATGTATTAATATTATAGGTCCATCGACTCGTCTCGAACCAAGAAATCTTTTATATTCTTGCATCAACTTTGAATTATAATAATGAAAAAAGTTTTATTATAAAAAAACCGATTTTCAAAATATATAAATTACCATAAGTTCCCTACTCTTTAATAAAATGATTATTATTGTAGGTCAATCAATTCTTCTCGAACCAAAGAATCTTTTACATTCTTGCATCAACTTTGAATTATGCTAATGAAACAAATTTTACTATAAAAACCCGATTTTTAAAATATTATTGATTGCTTATGAGGAAGAAAAAACTATTTGTAACAAAATAGTTATCAATAATGATGCACTTTTAACCAAATTTGAACTAAAAAAAAAATATATATGTTTTGAAACATAAATGGAATCGTCAAATTTTCATACAAAAAAAAACTAGTTTTCAGCCAGTCGAATTCACCCAAAGAAGATGAATTTTAAACCAAATAGTTCAATTCTCAATGAAAAAGATGAATTTTCGAAAAAACAAGATTAATTTTCCAACCAGAAAGACGACTTTTGAACAAAATATATTATTTCCCAACAAAATTGTTTGCGAATTTTCAATCACGAAAGACGAGTTTCCAGCAGCATAAATGAATTTTCGATTAAAAAAGATAATATTTCAAGCAAAAATGGTATACTTACATTTTCAACCAAGTAATTAAATTTTCTACCAAAAAGATTAGTTTTCAATTACAAATATTCATCTTCTACCAAAAAAGGAGAATTTACAACAAAATACATGAATTTTCAACAAAAGAAGATAATTTTTCAACCAAAAATAGAATAGTTAACATGTTCAAAAAAAGACAACAAAACCCGAATTTTCAACAAAATAGTAAAACTTTTAACCAAAGAGATGACTTTTGAACCAAAAAGAACAATTCTAAACCAAGATAATTAATTTTCTACCAAAAAAGATTAATTTTTAACAAAATACATGAATTTTCACCCAAATATTTGATTTTTTTAAAAAGGAATGTTCAATCAAATAGTTAAATTTTCAGTTAAAAAAATAAGTTTAAAACAAAATTTTCAACAGAATAATTAAATTTTGAACAAAAAAAGGGGTTAATAAAAAAATTCAATTTTAAACCAAAACCAATAAAAGACGAATTTTCAACAAAATAGTTAAAGCCTTAACCAAAAAGAATTACTTTTTAATAAAATTGTTGAATTCGCAACAACGTCACAAAATTAACTTCAAACTCAGTTTATGGAAAATTCCCTGCCTCTGTCAGGTTTTATCTGACATTCTCGAACTGTCTCTGGCCTGTTTTAAATTCCCTGACTTCCTGTAATTCCCTGACCTGAAGCAACCCTGGACATTTAAGAATGTGTTGTTGATTAGAATTTGATCATTATATTCTTGATTTTTAAATTTCCAATAATTTCGTTGTTAAATTTTTGAAGTTGAGTCTAAAAACTAAAATCCTCTTCAATTTCAGGAACGAATCCACTACAGGAAGCGAATAATCCATAGTCAAATTGAATAATACGGCCCAAGAATTCGTACTCTTTCAAAAATAAATCAGCACACCAAAATGTACAAAATCTCAAAACAAGAGTTTCTGGGTAGCATAACATTGGAACTTCGACCTCGGCTTCGTTCCTGTATAGTCTTCATTTTCATTGGCAACAAAGATCCCTCGTCAATTGGAGTAAAATTAAGAGAAAGCAGCATCACAATAACTCTTGAGCGAACTTCAAAAAGTTTGATTTTACCATCCGTTAAGCTACTGCCGACTTCCTTATCTTCTTTACGTATCACCAACAAATGGATCTCTTTTCGTGTGCAGACCAACCCAGACACGATCTTTGGAACCTTCAAGACGGAAGTTATTAGCGAAATTACTCGCAGCATTGAAACTGAAAATGCAGGTAAACTCGATTTACCTAAAATTGGATCCGAATGCTCCTTACGTTGCAAATGTTGCGAGAATGTTGTCACAAATATCATAAACTGCAAAAGAGTTTTGCCTTTGCCAGATAGAGATTGTGATCCGGGTGAATGGTTTTGTTGCACCAACTCAAAAGTTGATTTTGCAAAACTTCTGAGACCTCAAAAAACCGATTATTTTTATGGTCCTTCCTTCTGTGTATTACACAATGACGTTCTAAAGAATTTTGAAGAGAAGAGTAATACGATTTTGTGTAAAAGATGTTTCACCATTCTGGGATTAAAAGAAGACATGGATTCAGTTAGAATCTGGAATTGTTGCGTTGAACGCAAAGTAGGAGAGGAAGAATTCAAAAGCAGGAATCAGTCTCCACTCGATGAATTTGTATTGACTATTAAAGACTGCAGTGATGTTATGGGAGAGGAAATCCTTCTGGAAGCTTTAGAGGGAAATACGACTCATTATATCTTGATGAAGCCTATGGAATGGCAATTGGATTTGCTCACGGAATCGAATTCGAAGTGGGAAGGTGATTTGATTCGATTGCAAAGAGCTCGGGTTATTAAAGTTTTCTACACCTACGGAGAAAATAAAAAGTCTGTTAGAAATGACTACGTGCACTCGAAATACTATTTTATTGCTTTACCGCTTATGCTAGCAGGCATAGAACATCTTATTGCCTCCACGAAAAGATTTCCTCCAGCGTACAGAACCGTAACGCAATATTGTGTTGGGTATGTAAACGTACAAAGTTCCTTGATTGACGACAAGATTTAATGTCAAAATTTGAAAGTTAAAATTGTGAACATTCTATAAGATTTTCATTTATAAGTTTTATTTCTTATAAAATTGTTCCTAGTAAATGTACAGAGATCATACGACTTCATATAGATGAATACTTGATATTAAATAAATTTATACTTTTATAGTACCTATTTTTTGGTTCTTTTCTAAATTTGACCTCGTTGATTACAGTAATTTTGTCATAATCCCCACCCCGAAAAGTTACGTAGATAGGGAATATATCCTCTTAAATAAAATTAATGTAAATACCATATTGAATTCAACATGAAAAACTTTAAATTCGTAATATTTTAAGTCGAAATATATTGAATTTTCAACAAAATAGTAGAATGTTCAAAGGAGAAAGATTATAGTATTAAAAAAGATGAATTTTCAACATAAAAATGTGCATTTTCAAACAGATAGTTGAATTTTACAACAAAAAATACGAATTTTCTAGAAGATAGTTGAATTTTCAACCCAAAAAGTTGACTTTTAACAAAAAAGTTCATTTTCAACCATCAAAGAGGATTTTTTTACGAAAAGACAATTTTTTAACCAGTTGAAATAAAAAAAAAAAAATGAATTTGTGTTAAAATAGTTCAATCCACAATCAAACAGATGAATTTTCAATCAAGAAACACGAATTTTAAACCAAATTTCAAAAAAAAAAAAAAATATTTTTTGAACCCAAAAATGGAATCTTCAAATTTTTAGTTTTAAAATTGATTTTAAACAAA
>CAKNXH010069469.1:0-19853 GCA_932178445.1 Andricus quercusramuli
CCTATTCAAGGCAGTTCTAAATTTTAGTACTCGGGTAACTAATGAACCAATAAAAGAAGCACTTAAAAAGTATAAAAATCAAATTTCAAAAATATGTAAGTATCACAAACTTATAAATTATAAGCAAGAAAATTATTTACTCTTTTTTAACCTGATGAAAAGTGTATAGAAATTTTTATGCATTTGTGACCGACCGCGAAGAAAGGGGCCTAATGCGTGGTAGCTTCATTTTACAAAAACTATCGATAGGTGTAAAAAATTAAAAATCGATTTTTCCGCATTAGGTCCCTCTCTTCGCGGATGGCCACATTTATATAAAATTCTTTTTCCAGATTGAAAGAAAATGTAAATTTTTTCAAATATTTAAGATATCCAAACCGTAAAAATAGTTATACATTTTGAAGAAACAAAAATGAAAGGTTAAAATGTCCATAACAACTTATTTTTGACGTTGAACCTTGAAGACATTTTTCCTTACCATTACACGTTATCAGTAATCATTATTTTCAGAAGATCATGGTGTATTTGTTATGAGCAAAGAAACGTTTTAATGCGCTCTTTTACGAGAACAAAAAAATCTACAATTACTGGCACTTTTATGTTTATAATTCAATTGGGAATTAGAGTTTTTCCGTTTATACGAAATTAATGCCTTTGTTTGTGCTTTAATTTTAAGTTATTTATGACACCTACATACAGGGTGTTTTTTTTAACTTGAGACAATGAAATATCTCAAAAAATACGCTTCCTACGGAAAAAATGTCTGGCATAAAAACTTTTTATTTTCGAGGGGGAAAAAAGATTTGTTAAAATTTACCACCCCCCACCCCCACAGGAGGCAGGGGTGGGGGTAACTTTGTAATTTCAAATGGCAACCCCAATTTTTTATCACAGATTCAGATTCTCCTTCACGAAATACGTAAGTTTTATTCGGAGAATTTGTTTCGATTCGCGATAGATGGCGCTGCAATTGCGAAAAACGAAATTGTTGACACTACTTTTAGCTCTACCCAGGAATTAGGTATTTTCACTTCATAATCAGCTAACTTCACTTCGCTAACTGCTGAGGGGAAAACAATGGATCAAATGCATGGGTTTCGCTCCATTTTTGCCCTTTTTTGTTAATATCTTCGTAAAAACTAATTTTTTCTATATAAATGTATTTGAAAAATAGTTTTTATTTTTTAAGAACTATTCAATGGCATAATAAAATAGTAATAATTATTCTTCATTATGAAGATATTACCAAAATAAAGTTATGTCCCATGCATTTGATCTATTGTTTTCCCCTCAGCACTCAACGAAGTGAAGTTAGCTGATGGCTGAAGTGAAAATACCTAATAACGACCCGGACGTAGTAGTTGTCTATTCCCTTCGGAGTGCTTAATTTCGCAATTGCAGCGCCATCTATCGCGAATCGAAACAAATTTTCCGAATAAAACTTACGTATTTCGTAAAGGAGAATCTGAATCTGTGATAAAAAATTGGGGTTGCCATTTGAAATTACAAAGTTACCCCCAACCCTGCCTCCTGTGGGGGTGGGGTGAATTTTAACAAATCTTTTTTCCCCCTCGAAAATAAAAAGTTTTTATTCCAGACATTTTTTCCGTAGGATGCGTATTTTTTGAGATATTTCGTTGTCTCAAGTTAAAAAAAACACCTTGTATAGTAATCGAAATTATTAACTTTTACAAACATAATTATGTGAACAATAACAAATAATTATTTTCAATAAAAAGAAAATGTACTTTTAAATAATGTAAAATGTCTTTTTTCCAGCTCAAAGGATCCATTGGCGACTGTAGTTGTACAGTCGACACAGTGGATTATTTCAATAATATGAAAATCTACCCCAGACTCCAAAGTCTTCTTGTCAGAGATTACTTTAGATTTTACAAAGTGAATTTGAAGCAAGAATGCCCATTTTGGGCTGACGATAGCAAATGTGCTATCCTCTACTGCCACGTTCAACCCTGCCTGGATGTAAGAATACTTTCATATACATATGTAGTTTACTTTTTTTACAGTAAATATTTTCTTTTTCCTGGTCAACAATTCTTTCCATTGATAAGCATGAAGCAGATGTTCAAATAAGAAATGCAATTTACATTCGCAAATGAAAAACATTATGCAATAAACTGTGCACAAGGATGAGGAAAACTTGTTGAAAAACAAGTCAAACATGTTAGTTTAAAAACCAGTCCAACAACCTTTGACTTTGAAATGCATTTACGCGAATATCGAACTCACCGACTTTTATCTTTAGCCTTGTCTATCGCTTGAGTAATAATAATTTTAAAAGCTCAGGTTTTGAGACTAGAGTTAAAAATTATTTAATTCTATTTTGAATATATAATTTTGTAAATATTTGGATGACATTTTATTTGAATGCAGTCTTTTATATTATATTTTTGAAAAATCTGCAGTGGATAAGCAATAATTCAAAGTGAAAATACACCTAAATAATTAATTTCAAATTTTATTTATTAACACGTGTTGTGTCTTAACTATTGATTAAATTAAATTCATTTTTTACATACATTAGTATTTTTAATGAATCATTATCATTATCCACTCTAGGGAAGTTCCCTCTACATATAACATAAATGATTGCAAGTATTACATTTGAATAATTTTGAGGGGAAAAATGTATTGGAAATGTTCAAAATATTGAATAGTTTTCAATTGGAAGCCTTCAGGAATCATTCTTTTTAACAATTCTATAAAATTCAACATTTAAACCTGAGCAAAGTGAAACAATTTTAATTCCTGACGCGAAAAAGCGAACAATTTAAGATTTGAGGCATTCAGGAATAAATATTTTATGATTGGAAATTTCAAGTAATGAACAAACTTAAAATCCTGATATTTCGTAATTTTGAGGGTTACAAATTAAACAATTTCAAACCAAATGTCAAAAATTGGACAATAACAAATTAAAAAAAATTGTATGTAAAATTAAAAAATCCAAATTATTAGTGTAATTAATGTAATTATACAATTCTTTCAACTTTGAAATAATTTATGGGAAGAAACAATGGAAAATAATCAGTTAAAAAAATTTAAAGTTTAAAATTTTGAATTGAACAATCTTAGCCTCGGCAAAGATAATGTTTGATCAAGAAAAATGTATTTTGTTGCAATCTTCGACCAAATTGCGAGCATATGTTGATACACTTTGTTACATGACATAGCTTGTTCAGTGGCATATATGTTTAACATAAAATCCGTGGGTAGAAGTCTCTTATCATATATGTACGTAAACACCTTATCTCGGTCGAGGCTTTAATTTAAAAGTGACTCGTCTAAAAAATTTTGAATTCCGAAGCGTTATAAACAATTTTTAATCAGAATTCTTTAGAAATTGAAATTTGTAATACAACTTCGAATTCAAATATTTAGGATTTAACAATTCAGCATATGGAAGTTTAGAGATTTAATCCCTTAATAATGAAAATTAACATTATATATTTTCAATACATTTAAAGTGGACATTGAATTTGAAAACTTGCATTTTGTAACTTAATTGATCATTTTAACATGTCTCTGGATTCCTACAATCTTCAATGCGTATAATCAAACAAAGCCGAAAAATAACAAATCTTCAAATATTTGCATTACTCATAACTAATAAATTGAAACTTGAATAATTAATTCTTTCAAGACTGCTAATATAATATCAACTCATAGATGAGTATCAATTCTTGGTGTCTACTCATCTGGAAAACCTGAAATTGTCAGGGAATTTTTATATACCTGGAAATGTCAGGGAATTTTTTTTTAAGTCAAGGAAATTTTTCGTGGGCGTGCTAAATTTTTCCAAAAATTGTAAAATAAAATTAAATAAACAGATTTTTTTTCATTTATAAAATTAGCTTTATATTACTGGATTTAACAATTTTGTGGAAAATTAGTTTTTTTTGGCTCGAAATAAATTTTTTTACTGATATTCAAGAGTTCTGTTGAATTTTGTTTTCTCTCTGTACTGAAAAATCTTTCTTAGTTGCAAATTTCTCTTGTTTGGTTGAATTCAACTGTTTTTGATTTAAAATTAAAATCTTTCTTGGTTGTAATATGAACTATTACATTTTACTTTGAGAATTCATCTTCTTTAGTTGAAAATTATTTTAACTGAAAATTGAGCTAATCCAGTTGAATATTCAATTTTTGGTTGAAAATTTATCTTTTTTTTTTATATATGAAAATTCAAATTCTTGGTTGAAAATTCAACCCTTTCTTTTTAAACTGAAGATTTAATAATTGTTTTGAATATTCTGTCATTTTAGTTCAAAATTCATCTCTAAAATTAAATTTTGTGTTGAACATTCATGTTTTTGTTTAAAATTCAACTATTTTAGTTGAAAATTGATCATTTTAGATAAAAATTAATCTTCCTGGTTGAAGATTCAACTATTCCTGTTGAAGATTGATAATTTTGGTTGAAAATTGGACTATTTTGTTGAGAATTATTTCTGTTGTTGTTGAAAATTAATTTTTTTCACTGAAAATTTAACTAATCTTGTTTTGTATTCTATCATTTTTATTGAAAATCCATCTATTTGATTGAAAATCATTTTTTTTAGTGAAAAATTTAATATTCAATTTTTCATTTCCGGTTAAAAATTCATGTTTTATGTCGAAAATTCGTCTCTTTTGATAAAAAATGAAACTTCTTGGTTGAATCTCATTTTTGTTTTTGTTGAAAATTCATCTTTTTGGTTGAATATTCAACTATTCCGGTTAAAGATTCATAATTTTAGTTGGAAATTCATCATTTTTGTTAAAAATAGAACTATTTTGTTGAATATTCATCATTTTGGCCGAAAAGAAATTGTTTTGAAATTGAAACTTTAACTATTTGATTACAAATTCGTATATTTTATTAAAAATGAAATATTTTTACTTGAAATGTTAGGGATTTGAATCGTTTTAAATTGGATTTAATATTGTAGTCCCCAAATTAATTTTACCTAATAGAATTCATTTCCGTATTTTCGTGAAAAATGTCCTTATTTCGGCTTATTATATTTATTATATTTACAGGGTCTAATCACCTGGAAAATATCTTTAATTCAAAACATTAGTATGTTAAATATGCTCTGAATTTTAAGTATATGAAGGTAAAATAAAAATTTGCTTACATTATTGGGAAATACTTGAATGGCTCCGTACTATGAAAAATCATACCTGGAGAAAACCTAGAATTGTGAGGGCATTTTTTTCCGGATATGAGTAGTCACCCTGTAATTATTTTGTGGTAAATTCACAATAGCAACTGAAAGACAGAAGAAATTAAATTGAAATTCAATTTTCAGGAAGACATTCCAGTCGGATTGAAAGGTGAAATCCCACATCACATTCACATGAACGAAAGTCCTGTGGACAAATACAGTGCAGATTCTCAGCTCAGTAATTGTCAGCAAACGGCAAGAGACCATAACGCTGAATTAGGTTACTTAAATACGACAATCAGGTAAATACACCTTGATTAAATAATGTCTTAAAATTTACCTCGCAAAATTTCCAAATTCTTCTAGTTAATTTTTTATTTTAATCTCCAAATATTCTTATTTTAATTATAATAATGTTAAACTTTGCTATTTAAATGTTGTATAGTTCTGAGAATTACAAAGAATTTGAGCGATGGAAGCAGCACGACGATGCACAAGACAATTTCTGTATAAAGGAAGAGAACCCAGGAGAGTATGTAGATTTGTTACTTAACCCAGAGAGATATACTGGATACAAAGGACCAAGCGCACACAGAATATGGCGTAGTATTTATATGGAAAACTGCTTTAGGTAATTATTTTTTCAAAGTTTCTAGTTAGACAAACATTATTATTATGAAGTCAACTTGATTGAAACTGAAACGATATTTGTGATAATCAGAGTTATGCATGAACGACCTTAATTATCTGTAGTCTGGTTTTCACTAGTGATGTCAGTTTAGCGGAAGTTGTACCGGTTTTAAGTACTTAAGGGTCACATTTAGAAATTTTGTAGCTTATAAACCTAGATAAAGTGTTATTATTTATTATCAACAGGCCCGAGAATTCGCCTCACATGTTCATTCAGACTTCTAAAATGAATGGTAAGTACTTTAAAAAAATAATTATTAAATTTACACTTTTACTATTTAGAACATAATTTGTTAGTCACTTACATTATTTTTTTTGCAATAGCAGGGATCACAGTGGTTCCCTTATTCCTATGTGTTTCCCCCTTTTCCCCATTTCTCTTTAAAGATGCGTTATTCGAAAAAACAATATTTGAATTACGCGGTAAGTTCTCTGAAATGAAAATATACGTAAGAACTTTAATAACAGTTGCTCATTTTATATGTAAAAAATTATTCTATTCGAAACTAGAATATGCTACCGCATGTAGTGAGTTTGATATGTTTTTCAACTTATGTAATTATTTATTATAATTAACATAACTTTTTAAAATTTAAATACGAAATGTTATGCATAATTTAATTTATAAATAAATAAAGTACAAAACTAAAATAAAACACAATATGCCGTAACACAGAAAGTAACTATATAAGTTCGAAGTATTAATTATATAGTAAGCATGAACTGATAAATCTTGGCAAGAAATAATAATTATACTTATATCACGATTTATTTATCAATGATGGTATTTTTTAGCAGAGAAAATATTCTTGATTATGAGAATGATTTTAAACATATAAAAATCGTTTCTTCATCAATATTTTTTTTCTGACTCTTTTATATCGCTGTAAATGGATTTGCAATGACTTGAGTATATCCAAGTTCAAAAAAAGATTTTTGATGGCAGAAATAAAAAAAATTTTAGCACAACATTTCTTATAAAAATGTTTTCTTTAAAATTTAATTTACTTTTTTTAACTGAAAATTTATCTGTTCCATTTCTGGCTGGAAACTGATCTTTTTAGTTAAAAATTAATCTTTTTGTTAGAAAATTAAACTATTTTTTGAAAAGAAACTTTTTTCAAAATTCACGTTTTCTGGTTGAAAATTCAACCGTTTTGTAGAAAATTCTCCGTTTTGGCTCGCAAAAATTCCGCAATTTGTTTAAAATTTTTTTATCTTTCTTGACAGAAATATCTTCCATTGTTGCAACATTGTTTTTTTTTTCAATTCATCTCTTTTTGCTGAAAATGCAACTATTTGGATGGAAATTAATCTGTCATGGTTGGAAATTCATGCATTTTGTTAAAAATTCGGCTGTTTGGTAAAAAAATTAATCTTCTTCGTCAAAAATTCATGTTTTTGGGTGGCAAAATTGAATTTTTTTGTTGATAATTCAACTATTTGGATGGAAATAAACTTTTTGTTGTAAGTTCATATTTTTAGATTAAAAATTCAAATTTTTTGTACAAAATTCGTCTTTTTGGCTTGAAATTTTAATAGTTTGGTAGAAAATTCATATTTTTGGGTTGAAAATTCAAGTTCTTGATGGAAAATTTATTTTTTTGGTTGAACATGATTTTTTTTGTTAAAAATTAATCTTTTTGTATCTGAAAGTCAAATGTTTACAAAAAATTCTACTTTTTAGCTTGAAAACTCAGTTGGTTTGTTGAAAATTATTTTTTTCTTTGTTGAAGATGCAATATATTTCGACTTGAAATGTTATGAATTTAAAGTTTTTCATATTAAATTCAAGATAATGCGTACATTAATTTGATTAAAAGCAATTTATTCCTCTATTATTCCCCTATTTTGTAAAAAATCACCCAATTTTCCCAGTTTTGAGAGTATCTTGGACTGTGAAGTCTGCAATAGAAACTGTGGAAAGAAGATTCTCTTTCATTTTTAAATTTCTGTTTTTGTTGCAGGTATGTGTTTGGAGAAAAGAGCATTCTACAGAGTAATATCTGGATTACACTCTAGTATAAACATCCACTTGTGCTCGAAATTTCTACTATCAGCACAAGAGGGTTTGAACGTCGTCTCACCCAGTGGACAATGGGGACCGAATTTAGCGGAACTAGAAAGCAGATTTTCTCCAGAGATGACGGGAAACGAAGGGCCGAGTTGGCTCAAGAATTTGTACTTTTTGTATCTACTCGAATTGCGAGCTTTGGCAAAGGCAGCGCCTTATTTACACAGAGAAGAATATTATACAGGCACAGAAGTTGAAGACGAAGACACCAGACTTGCTGTGAAAGACATTCTGAATGTCGTTGAGTACGTTTTCTAATACGAATGATTCGTTTTCAAATTACTGCGCCCAGGGGTTGATCACTCTTCAAATCTGGAATCACTCTGAAATCTTTTCAAATCTTTCGAAATCTTCTGGATCTTTAAAATCTTGAAATCTGGTATACGCTCAAAAGTCGAGTGGTCAACCCCTCGACTGTGCCTAATCAAATTTAAATTCACAATTCAAGATTAATATTCACTTGATAAAATTCTAAATCAATTTTTTTTGCAGGACGTTTCCAGGACACTTTAATGAAAGTGTCATGTTCAATGGAGGTATGCAGGCACAGCTACTAAAAGAAGAGTTCAGGCAACACTTCATAAATATCTCTCGCATAATGGATTGCGTGGGATGCGAAAAATGCAAATTGTGGGGCAAATTGCAAGTACACGGAATCGGGACAGCACTCAAGATTCTATTTTCCGGAAAGTTCGACAAGTGGGAACACACAGTGACCGCCACCAACAGAAAGCAGTTTTACTTAGAAAGAAGTGAGATCGTCGCACTCGTAAATGGTTTCGGAAGGTGAGAACAATTTTGAAATTTTTTTTTAATCCTTACCTCAAATTATCCCAACTATCCTATATATTTTTCTAGTCTCTTAAAGTCAGGGTGTCTACTCTACCTGAAAAACCTGCAATTGTCAGGGATTTTTTTTTTAAATCAAGGAACTTTTTCGAGAGCGTGTTTATCTTTGTTTACAAATTTCAATATAAAATCAAATAAGAATTATTCTTCATTAAAAGTAGCTTTATATTACTGTATTTAACTATTTTGTGAAAAGGTCGTTTTTTTCAGAATTATCTCTTTTAATTGAAAATTGAACTATTCTATTTTTTATCATGAATTGATTTTGTGTCTGTCGTTGAAATTCAACTATCTGGTTAAAAATGCATATTTTTTATTGAAGCTTCAACATTTTGTTAACAATTCTTTCTCTCTCTTGACTGAAAAATCTGTCCTAGTTGAAAAGTCTTTTTTTAAATATCAACTACTACATTTTCGTTAAAAATTAATTTTTTTAGAATGCAATTTTAATTACGTGGTTGAACATTTTTGTATTCAAAATTTAAATATTCCAGTTGAAACTTGAATTGTTTCGTTGAGTTTTTTTCTAAGATTAATTTGTTTGTTCGTTGAAAATTCAATTATTCTAGTTAAATTTTGTTTTAAAATCCAACTATTCCAGTTGAAAATTCATCACTTTGAAAATGTACCTTTTTTTGAATATTAGTTTTTTTTTTTAAATTTTTTTTAACTGAAACTGTAAATATTTTGATTCAATATTCCATCGTTTTAGTTGAAAATTCATCTCTTTGCTTGAATATCAACTTTTTTAACTATTCAATTTTTGGTTGACAATTTATCCTTTTTAGTTGAAAATTCGTCTCTCTTGCTACAAATTAATCTTCTTGGTTAAAAATTCATGTTTTTGGTTGAAAATTCAACTATTTCAGTTAAACATTCATTATTTTAGTTGTAAATTTATATTTTTTGTTTAAAATTCAACTATTAAACTATTTCGTTGAAAATTCATGTCTTGTTGAAAAATCGTATTTTTTGTTAGAAAATTAATCTTCTTGTTTGAAAATTAATATTTTTGGTTGAAAATTCAAGTATTCCAGTTAAATTTTTCTTAATTTAGTTGAAAATTCATTTTTTTTTTTAATATAAAACTACTCAGTTGAAAGTTAAACTATTTCATTAAAAATGTATCTTTTTTGTTTCAAATTCATCCATTCTATATTATGATTCATAATTTTAGCTTAAAATTCATGTCTTTTGTTGATAAATCGCCTCTTTTGGTAGAAAATTAATCTTCTATTTGAAAATTATTCTTTTTGGTTGAAAGTTAAACTCTTTCCTTAAATTTTTTTTTGTTTTGTTTAAAATTAATCCATTCCATTTGAAGCTTCATCATTTTAGTTGAGAATTCATCACTTCAGCTAAAATGTTTTTGTGTGAAAAATTAATTTTTTTAACTGAAAATTTAACTATTCCATTTTTTATTCGAAACTGAACTTTTTAAAATTCGAAATTCAACTATTTGGTTGAAGATTGATCTTCTTTAGTTGAAAATTCAACTATTTTGTTGAGAATTCATATCTTCGGTTGGTAAATTGTCTTTGTGATAGAAAATTAATCTTTTTGTTTGAATATTTAACTGTTTGGTTAAAAATTCGTGTATCTTGTTGAGAATGCAATATTTTTACCTGAAAAATTAGGAATTTGAAGCAGTTTAAATTGAATTTAATATAGTAAACACATTAATTTTACCTAAATTTGCAGTAAATGTTAAGTATAAGAAGATAAAATGAAATTTTTAAAAATTATTTTTCAAATTCATGGACTTTAGAGACAAATTGAAGACATAATTAATTAAATTTTTAGTATCACTAAATTATTTAATTAACAATGGTGCAAATATATTTAAGTATATTTTGAAATATAATTTGCCAAGGCTTTCCAAATTAAACATATTAATTGAATCCATAAAAACTAAAAAAAAAAACTTGTATAATATACTTATACATAAAAAACTAAATTCATAAAATCCATAAAAATTATCCATAAAAACTAAAAAAAAAACTTGTATAATATACTTGCGAAACTATGTACATATTCCGAGTCGATTGTTTTAGAAAATGCGAAATATTTGAATAGTTACGTACTACGAAAAATTATACATACCTGAAAAAATATCCCGAATTGTCAGGGAATATTTTTCCAGGATTTGGGTAGACACCCTTAAAGTGATACAATATTTTTAGAATATATTTTTGACTTGCATTTATCTATTTTGTTTGCAGATTATCAGAAAGCATATATGAATTGGACAGGTTCCGACAAATGATAAGGTCTAAATCAGAATCTAGGTAGACGATACATTCTTTTTCCAGTACCAGTACATCACATTAGCTTTAAGCCTAGACTATTCTATTCAGGTATTGTTTACGTTTTAGTTCTAGAATTTGGTACTTTTTTAATTCAAATACGAAATGGTATAGAAAAATCTATCATCAAATAATCTACTAATGGGAACAAATTCTTCAAATCTTATTTCTGAATTTAGAGACATTTCTTTCGTGCATTTGATTAGTTTTGTGATCATAAATTGTTTATGTTCTTTTGTGGTAGGTTTTTCGATACGAGTTTACTCCGGCACCTAACTTTATCTGTGATAAAAAAATATCCCTGTAATTATAAGAACACTGCACTCTTTGTCTTGGAGTTGTATCAATACTAAGGATTGATTCCAATTAACATTTTTTTTATACTTGATGGACTTGAGAAAGAATGGTCTGCTGTGTATAATTGTATGTATATTACATCGACATATATTTTTTATCGACTGTATTTCCTCGTTTTCCAAGTTGCACGAGAAATCTTGAAATGAATAGTGAAGTACCAAACCTTCTTGATATTGATTGATTGACCAAATGTATTATAGACGGGAAGGAGAAAAATGTGAATTTGTTTACTTAAAGGTGGTCCTTTCCTAAATACCTTATAATTAGTGCAATTGATAAAGTATATTTTGATGCATTGTTGATATCCTACTATTGTCAGATTGAAAGTTATTGATATGCAATTTTTATAAGTATCAATAAACAAGGTAATATTTTATCTTAAATTTTCTAAATTTAAAAAAGTTGTGGGGTCTCGATAATCTGTTAAGGTTTGTATTGTCTTGCCCAAAAATGAGATCTCTGAAAAAAATAGTTTTGCTATGATTTTAAAAATCAAAATAATATTACTGACAAAGTAATTTCAAATAAAAAACATTATTTTTATTGCAATTTGATTTTTTTTACTATCGCTTTTTACCAATTGTTGAAAAATGATTGAATTTTATTAAATGATGACTTATATTTCCGGGAAAAAACATTCTTTTCTGCTCTACTGTTTCCAATTTTGAAAGTATATTTTCGTATGCCTGAAATCGTTGCAAGAATTTAAACAAAATATATATTTTTTTTTTAAACAAATAACTATATTTGAAGATTATTCACATTTATTTAAATGTTAAAATGTTATGTAAATGTTAAACCTTTTTACATAAAAAGAATGTTTTTTCTTTCATAGAAAACTTGTTTTTGGATACCTTATTTTTGGCACGATAACTACTTTAATGTGACGAAAGTAGGATTTCGGTACTAAATAATCGCTTCCAGCTACGGTTTTAGTTATTATGATACGTCTTTGATATTTAAAAGTTTGTTTGTGGAAATAGTGAGAGAATTTTAATGCATTTAGGCTCAGATTTTTATTGTGAGGATTTTATCAGAGTTCAGAATTTCTATTTATGAAAATCAGAACTTGTATTTTGTGAGTGAAGTGTATTTATATTATTTTCTGAAAGTTTGATTGATAATTGGAAATGATGATTATTTGGAATGTGTATCTTGTGAAAAATATACAGAAATTCTAGACAAGCAAGCATTTTTTTAATTAGATGAATTTATCATCACATATTGTTAATAATTAATTAATATTATACAAAAGAAAATTTCGAAGAAGTGAATAAAATATTGAACAGTTTGAAGAAAAAAAACTGAAGAATTACCATTTTTTCTAAGGCCGTGGCTACGGGTACCGAAATTTCGGTAGAAATGGCCGGATTTTTTCGGTACAAATAGAGCTAGAAGAAGAAATATGTCAAGTTGGAAATTTTAAAATTACCATTTTTTAAAGCATGGAATTAAAATAATAATTCGGATTAGATAATCAATGAATAAAAAAAATCAAGGTTTAAAAAATTAATGCGATTTCAAATTACGCGCGCTTACGTGATCGGCGGGAATTGACGCGCCATTTTTCATAACCTCAAATGTTTCGTGTTTGACAGCTTATATTGTGAAATCGTCCTGAAATTTGCAACAGCTGCTCAAATTTTATTCTCAAAATAAATAAAGTTATTAAAAAATATCGTAATTCTTGGTAAACAAAGTTAACACTACACAATATTTTAGAGCTAACAGCAATTATTAAAAGCGTTTAAAGTGAAGTGGTACTTATCGGTAGCACGTGCTCCAGAATCATCATCCACTGTCGTATTTCGTGACCATTGTTTACAGATTGCAAATCACTTTTGCAAAATCATCGACTTGAAGATAAAAACGAGTACAATTAACGATAATATAGTCGTAGAAAGTACATATTTTGGCTAATGATTGTTGCGAATCCGAGTGGAGATTATTGCAAAATGACGTCAACTGTTATTACGATTGTCAAAACGCATTCTGACTCATTGGGTATGTAATATTGTTTAATTATTGCTCATCTTTTCTTTGTCTTCATTCTGCCTATAGAATCAAAATATTCACTGCAAAAGTGGTCTCTGCAATTCACTGATTGTTACACTTTTTTCAAACATACTTTATAAATACGTTTTATGAAAGAATTAGCTTAAAATTGCTGAATCAATTTTTAATGCATCAAGTTTTTGTAATTTATGTTTCTAATTTTTTATTTTTAAATACTTCAATTTTAAATTTTTCCTTTTTATGACTCTTGTTAAACCTTTTTTAAAAGTAATTTCGAATCAAAATTTAAATTCAGATTTAACTTCAAAATTCTTGGAAATTAAAAAAAAACAATCTAAGGATCAGAAATTGACAATACACTTAAGTATATCCATTGAAATAAAAAAAAAATCTAAAGAAAAATGGAAAAAAAGGAAACTACGTCAAAATCCCCTTGCTTATTTTTTCTCTCGTTACTTTTTTTTGAGTAACTGGTTACAGTTACTAGTTAAAGTAACTTTAGGTTACCCACAAAGCTACTTTTTCACTTCCTTAATTTTTTAATTTAAGAATCAAAATCACTACGATGATACACAAAAACTTATTTAAAAATAAATATAGGCTTCAGTTGAAGTAAATTAAAAATACAAAATATATTTCGGCAAGTGAATAACTATATGTAATCAGACTAAAATTTCGTCAACTTTTTTTTTCATCAACTATTAAAAATGGTTTTTCATATCGAATTTCAAGTTAAAATCATGACTTACGTGTTCAATTCTAGCAATTCTATTTGCCCGGTTCACGGTACTATGCAAACCATAACAATTGACTGATAAAATAGTTGAAATTACTATTTGCATGGCTGTAGAAAATAATACAGTAGGACCTCTCGGATTGGACCTCAATTTTTTCATTTTTGTGTTTAAAGTTTATTATAATTAATATCAATTTGTAATTTTTATACGACGTTAAAAAATAGTTACAAAAATTATAAATAATTATCACATTCGATTAAATTCAGTACAATTTGTCTAGATTTAAGACTCCATTCTGAAATTCAGGTAACAATTTTAAGTGTCACGGCCTAAAATGTTTGAAATTTTTGACAGAACACCTTTTGTATGATTCAATTTGAAACGCTTTAAATTCTTATCATTTCAAGTAAAAATATTTGATTTTCAACAAAATAGTAGATGACTTTTTAACAAACTAGTTGAATTTTCAACCAAAAAGATTAATTTTCAACAGAAAAGTTGAATTTCCAACCCAGAAAGATTTCCAGTCATTTTTTTCGACTAAACGGTTCTTTTTTTACCGAAGGAAATGAATCTTCAAACAAAAAAAACACCTTTGAACAAAAGAGTTTAATTTTAAGGCAAAAAGTATGAATTTTCAACAGAAAAGTTATTTTTGAACCAAATAGTTGAACTTTCTACCAAAATGGTGGAATTTTTAACACAATACATCATTTTTCAACCGAAATGGATGGATTCTCAACGAAAAATATGTAAAAACACCATGTAACTTCAAAGTAACTAAAATTCAATTCCCAAGTTGCTGCAAAAATCGTGACTACGTTACGTTACAAGTTACTTTTTAAAATAGTAACGAAGTTACCCTAAATGTTACAAATAACATAACTTTTCAGTAACTTATTTACCTGTAACAAGTTACTACCCAACTCTGCTGCGATTTCATAAAAACAAAAAAGACGGGGACTTGGAGGTTGCATTCGTTTTCATTCTTCGTTTTTTCTAAATTTGAATGAAGACATCAGGGTTGCTACAAAATCACAATTTTGAAATTGCCTGACTTTTCCTTGACCAATTTTTCATTCTCCGTGTCAGTTCTAAATTTTTCTTTTAGGTATAAAAACAACCTTATACCCAGAAGACCAGTGCAAATAAATATTTGTGCTTCCACAATTTTCATGATAACTCCAGAACGAAGTTTCATTTTTTTCTAGCAAAACAGATGACTTCAGCAAAATAGATGAATTTTCAACCTACAGATAAGCGATTTCAAATAAATGGTCGAATTTTCAAACAAAAAAGATTAAAATTCAACCAAAATTAGTTGAATTTTTAACCTGAAAAGTTGACTTTTTAATCAAAAAGTTCATTTTCAACCAAGAAAGATGACTTTTTTACAATAAAAGATGAATTTCCTACCAAAAGACGATTTTCAGCAAGTTGAATTAAAGGAAAAACTAGCTAAATAGTAACTGTATTTGCTTCCTCATAGAGGAAGCATTAATTATTTTTTTTCAATAATAGAAAAACCAAAGTCTTCATTTTGCTCAATTTAAAAATAGAAATGTACCAAAAATAAAAAATTACAAAATAATACAAAAAATGTTTTAAATACAAAGACAAATCAGACAAATCAAATTTTGCATTCGAAATGATAATTTTTCGAGCTGGAAAATGGAAGGGAAAAATTCTGTTGCACCCTATCCCTTTTCCAGCTTTATGATTCCTTTACAAAAATTGTCAGAATTACTCTACTTGAACATTTTTGATCAAAACGTCTTTTCTATTCATGCGTCCTTTGAATTATGTCGATGAAAAAAGTTTTTCTGTTTGAAACAGATGACTCGAATATTAGAAATGAGCATAACTTCCTTAATCTTCAATAAAGTGTATTAATATTAGAAATCAATCGATTTGCCTGGAATCAAGGAATCTTTTCCGTTCTTGCATCAATTTTGAATTATGTTAGTGAAAAAAGTTTTACTATAAAAAATCGTGTTTTTAAATATTTTACATTACCATAGCTTCCTTACTCTTCAATAAAATGTATAAATGCTATGGGTCAATCGATTCGCCTTGAAGCAATACAACTTTTTTATTCTCGCATCAACTTTAAATTATGAAAATGAAAAAAGTTTTACTATAAAAAACCGATTTTCAAAATATATAAATTACGATAATTTCTCTACTCTTCAATAAAATGTATTAATATTATAGGTCCATCGACTCGTCTCGAACCAAGAAATCTTTTATATTCTTGCATCAACTTTGAATTATAATAATGAAAAAAGTTTTATTATAAAAAAACCGATTTTCAAAATATATAAATTACCGTAAGTTCCCTACTCTTTAATAAAATGATTATTATTGTAGGTCAATCAATTCTTCTCGAACCAAAGAATCTTTTACATTCTTGCATCAACTTTGAATTATGCTAATGAAACAAATTTTACTATAAAAACCCGATTTTTAAAATATTATTGATTGCTTATGAGGAAGAAAAAACTATTTGTAACAAAATAGTTATCAATAATGATGCACTTTTAACCAAATTTGAACTAAAAAAAATATATATATGTTTTGAAACATAAATGGAATCGTCAAATTTTCATACAAAAAAAAAACTAGTTTTCAACCAGTCGAATTCACCCAAAGAAGATGAATTTTAAACCAAATAGTTCAATTCTCAATGAAAAAGATGAATTTTCGAAAAAACAAGATTAATTTTCCAACCAGAAAGACGACTTTTGAACAAAATATATTATTTCCCAACAAAATTGTTTGCGAATTTTCAATCACGAAAGACGAGTTTCCAGCAGCATAAATGAATTTTCGATTAAAAAAGATAATATTTCAAGCAAAAATGGTATACTTACATTTTCAACCAAGTAATTAAATTTTCTACCAAAAAGATTAGTTTTCAATTACAAATATTCATCTTCTACCAAAAAAGGAGAATTTACAACAAAATACATGAATTTTCAACAAAAGAAGATAATTTTTCAACCAAAAATAGAATAGTTAACATGTTCAAAAAAAGACAACAAAACCCGAATTTTCAACAAAATAGTAAAACTTTTAACCAAAGAGATGACTTTTGAACCAAAAAGAACAATTCTAAACCAAGATAATTAATTTTCTACCAAAAAAGATTAATTTTTAACAAAATACATGAATTTTCACCCAAATATTTGATTTTTTTAAAAAGGAATGTTCAATCAAATAGTTAAATTTTCAGTTAAAAAAATAAGTTTAAAACAAAATTTTCAACAGAATAATTAAATTTTGAACAAAAAAAGGGGTTAATAAAAAAATTCAATTTTAAACCAAAACCAATAAAAGACGAATTTTCAACAAAATAGTTAAAGCCTTAACCAAAAAGAATTACTTTTTAATAAAATTGTTGAATTCGCAACAACGTCACAAAATTAACTTCAAACTCAGTTTATGGAAAATTCCCTGCCTCTGTCAGGTTTTATCTGACATTCTCGAACTGTCTCTGGCCTGTTTTAAATTCCCTGACTTCCTGTAATTCCCTGACCTGAAGCAACCCTGGACATTTAAGAATGTGTTGTTGATTAGAATTTGATCATTATATTCTTGCTTTTTTAAATTTCCAATAATTTCGTTGTTAAATTTTTGAAGTTGAGTCTAAAAACTAAAATCCTCTTCAATTTCAGGAACGAATCCACTACAGGAAGCGAACAATCCATAGTCAAATTGAATAATACGGCCCAAGAATTCGTACTCTTTCAAAAATAAATCAGCACACCAAAATGTACAAAATCTCAAAACAAGAGTTTCTGGGTAGCATAACATTGGAACTTCGACCTCGGCTTCGTTCCTGTATCGTCTTCATTTTCATTGGCAACAAAGATCCCTCGTCAATTGGAGTAAAATTAAGAGAAAGCAGCATCACAATAACTCTTGAGCGAACTTCAAAAAGTTTGATTTTACCATCCGTTAAGCTACTGCCGACTTCCTTATCTTCTTTACGTATCACCAACAAATGGATCTCTTTTCGTGTGCAGACCAACCCAGACACGATCTTTGGAACCTTCAAGACGGAAGTTATTAGCGAAATTACTCGCAGCATTGAAACTGAAAATGCAGGTAAACTCGATTTACCTAAAATTGGATCCGAATGCTCCTTACGTTGCAAATGTTGCGAGAATGTTGTCACAAATATCATAAACTGCAAAAGAGTTTTGCCTTTGCCAGATAGAGATTGTGATCCGGGTGAATGGTTTTGTTGCACCAACTCAAAAGTTGATTTTGCAAAACTTCTGAGACCTCAAAAAACCGATTATTTTTATGGTCCTTCCTTCTGTGTATTACACAATGACGTTCTAAAGAATTTTGAAGAGAAGAGTAATACGATTTTGTGTAAAAGATGTTTCACCATTCTGGGATTAAAAGAAGACATGGATTCAGTTAGAATCTGGAATTGTTGCGTTGAACGCAAAGTAGGAGAGGAAGAATTCAAAAGCAGGAATCAGTCTCCACTCGATGAATTTGTATTGACTATTAAAGACTGCAGTGATGTTATGGGAGAGGAAATCCTTCTGGAAGCTTTAGAGGGAAATACGACTCATTATATCTTGATGAAGCCTATGGAATGGCAATTGGATTTGCTCACGGAATCGAATTCGAAGTGGGAAGGCGATTTGATTCGATTGCAAAGAGCTCGGGTTATTAAAGTTTTCTACACCTACGGAGAAAATAAAAAGTCTGTTAGAAATGACTACGTGCACTCGAAATACTATTTTATTGCTTTACCGCTTATGCTAGCAGGCATAGAACATCTTATTGCCTCCACGAAAAGATTTCCTCCAGCGTACAGAACCGTAACGCAATATTGTGTTGGGTATGTAAACGTACAAAGTTCCTTGATTGACGACAAGATTTAATGTCAAAATTTGAAAGTTAAAATTGTGAACATTCTATAAGATTTTCATTTATAAGTTTTATTTCTTATAAAATTGTTCGTAGTAAATGTACAGAGATCATACGACTTCATATAGATGAATACTTGATATTAAATAAATTTATACTTTTATAGTACCTATTTTTTGGTTCTTTTCTAAATTTGACCTCGTTGATTACAGTAATTTTGTCATAATCCCCACCTGAAAAAGTTACGTAGATAGGGAATGTATCCTCTTAAATAAAATTAATGTAAATACCATATTGAATTCAACATGAAAAACTTTAAATTCGTAATATTTTAAGTCGAAATATATTGAATTTTCAACAAAATAGTAGAATGTTCAAAGGAGAAAGATTATAGTATTAAAAAAGATGGATTTTCAACATAAAAATGTGCATTTTCAAACAAATAGTTGAATTTTACAACAAAAAATACGAATTTTCTAGAAGATAGTTGAATTTTCAACCCAAAAAGTTGACTTTTAACAAAAAAGTTCATTTTCAACCATCAAAGAGGATTTTTTTACGAAAAGACAATTTTTTAACCAGTTGAAATAAAAAAAAAAAAATGAATTTGTGTTAAAATAGTTCAATCCACAATCAAACAGATGAATTTTCAATCAAGAAACACGAATTTTAAACCAAATTTCAAAAAAAAAAAAAAATATTTTTTGAACCCAAAAATGGAATCTTCAAATTTTTAGTTTTAAAATTGATTTTAAACAAA
>CAKNXH010069470.1:0-25362 GCA_932178445.1 Andricus quercusramuli
AGTTTAATTGTCTACCAAATTGTTGCACTTCTAAGCCAAAAAGAAGAATTTTCTGTAAAACAGTTCAATTAAAAAAAAAATATGAATCTTCAATCACAAAAGAGTTGATTTTTCTACCAAAAATATCAATTCTCAACGAAACATGTAATAGTTTATATTTCAACCAAAAAAAGATTTAAATTTGAAATAAAAAACAGTTGATTTCAACAAACCAAGATTAATTTTAGAAAAATGGAATAGTTATATTTTCAATCAAAGAGATGAATCGTCAACCACAAAAATACAGGAGGAAAAAAAATAATTCTTTGAAGAAGGGGAAAAGATAGGAATAGGGGAAAGAATGTGAAGTCTGAAATACATCTCCTCCTGTTACCAACCATAGTTATGGGCGCGACTGCCTCCCCCTACAAATTGGCAACGTAGTTTATAAAAATTGATTATACAAATAAAGGAATTTAATATATTTCTATCAAATTTGGTCGTATATTAACAATTTTGGTAATAAAATTAATTAAACCTAAAATTGAAGAAAGTCCCGTTATAAGCAATAAGGATCTAAAGTAAAATTTTGAAATCGTTTATTTTAAAAAACAATTTATTCAGAAAAAGATAATAACAGCTTTCTTTATACCATTCATCATGCAATAGTTCTATGCAGTTTAACTTTACTTAGCATTTAAGACTAATTTCCAAAAGGAAACATAAGGTTTCCTTCGAATCTACTTTTTCACAAAAAAGTACAGGTACCTACATTTACATTTTTTAACAACGTCCTCAATTTTTCTGTACAGGTTTGCTACATTTTAATTAAATGTGCCGAGTATTTCTTGAAGTATCACTATTTAACGAAACAAGATTTTCAAAGTCAGATAGAATAAAAAATGTAGTTTTTTCCTTTTTTTAAAACTTAGAAAAATTTAAAGCAATTTAAGAAGTAGATATTTCCGGAATCTTTATTACAGACGCAAGTCGAATTTCAAATGAATCAACAAATTAATTTTTCCAATATATTTTCGATGTTTTGCGCATCTTAAGTTATTGATAGATTTTTTTCAACATCAAATATTTTTCTCTGACTTTGGCACTTCTACAAATTTGTATTCTGGCACATGCAACACAAACTATTAAATAAAAATATACCATCCATACTTGCTTCTCTAAATTTACAACATTTTTCAAGTACTACGCCTTTCTGAACGGTATGCGGTTTGCAGCCTTAAGATTATTTCTTTTATTTTCAGGTTCAGTTATCAAAGGCCACTTATATACGTGCACTCTTAAGCCCTGTACAGACTAATTTATTCTTCAACCAGCTCAATTTCTGTTCTTCATCAGACACAACTTTAGAATTTTTTATTGTATTTGAATTACAAGTAAAAATGTCACCTACTCATTAAAAATTTGATATACTCAAAATATTACCTTTTTCAAAAATTAAAAGAATCTAAAAATAAAACTCGGCCCCACTCACTTTTTTCTAAAGCGATTGTACAATTTGCATATTTGATATTTAGAGATTTTACTTGTTTGTTAACTCTCTATCGCTTCTAATTTGCAGAAAATATTAAGAGGTCGGAACATTACTGCCAATTTTTAACAATTGAGAGAAGAAAGCAATTAATTTGAATTACATACTAAAATATAAAAACTATTAAACTAGAATAATCCATATTATTTACAGGAAGTTTTCAGAAGAAAATCTACAACTAAAGCTTGTATTTATGACTAAAATCTAAAGTGATTTTCACACTGAAATCTCACTTGGCACCAAGTTCTCGAAATTTCTTTAAACAATTCAGGAATTTCTGATCTGTAAAAAACTTACCCTGTCACCTTTGCAAATATCAGCTACTGTTACGTAAATAATTTCACAGAAAATTAAAATTCCTAGTGAAAATAATAAGTAGTAATTTAACTGTATGTGAGATGACTATTTAATCTGAATTTTTTAAAACCGTAAACGCTCTTATATTTATTACATTAATGTAATGTAACAAACGATGCATCTACTTTCTACTTGAATACTATTTTTCACATTTTAACGCTCTAGTCTAAAGTTTGTACATAAACTCGTAGTTAATTTAAATTTCACGCGTATGCAATTCATTACGTATAAAAATGTAATAAATTTAAAAATCGTTGGAACGACATAAGTATTTTCAATTAAATGTAATTCGAATTTGAAATCGGATTCGAATCGAACTTCATCTTTATATTAGAATAAAAATCAATGTTAGTACGTGGAAGTACGGAGGATTATCAGAAAGCTTCTTTTGTGCTACAAGAAACATCCGCCGAGTACGTATTATGGTAAAAAGAATTTAGTTTAAAAATAGTTTAAATTAATATTAACCCTCGTAGTGTATATCAATTTGCAATTCACTAGTCCCATAATTTTTTTAGTTAGCACAATATTTGTTTGAGAGTTAACAGTATTAAAATTAGTGCTTGGAATCTTTTTAACCAAGGGTTAATAATAATTAATTAAAGATATATGTAGATTTCAAAACTCAATTGTGTGTTAACAATTATCTACCTATGTACAGGCTTACAGAGTCACGTACGACGAAATGGAATTAGGCTCTTTTTTATTATTACTGTGCGAATGATGAATTACAATCGACTTCATCATTATCTGTTCATGAACTCGCCACTGACGTTTCGTCTCTTTTGACAAGCAATCTATCTGCGAGGGGTTTGACGTAAGCCCATCCGCCGTCTTTGGTTTCTTTGAATAACTGTTGAAAAATAATTAGAAGCTTATTATTTGAATTTATGCCGGAATCGTAAAAGAAATCAAGAAAGCAATCATTTTTTACATTTATAGAAGTATTTTTTTTATAAAAGCTATCGAGGTAAACATTAAAAAACTACGATAATGTTTGACTAGACTTGTACGTCTTTTAGGACCTAGAAAATACCGGAAAAGTACAGTGAAATTATATTTTTTTATAAGTATAGATAACTTATCTAATCTCTTTAAATGTAATTTAATAAGTTTTATTTTATTTTAATTGCTAAGACATTCTACTTATAATTTATTGTTTCACTTGAAATCCTCCAACTTGGAAATTGAGTTTTGAACACTTCATATTTAAATTTATTTAGTTTGGAGGACTTCAATTCAACACTTCAAGATCTTTTAATTTTGTTAAACATTAGAGTGAAATTTAATAGCATTTTAATTTATAGAACTGTTTACATTTTAAAGCGTTTGGTACTTTGGTACTTGGTACGCTTTGATACTAAAGATGGGGAAAAAAATCTATTTTCAAGACACTGCACAGAGAGACGGATAATTCTGGTATTTACTTTTGAAAATTGTCTACAGATTACGATTCTAATTATTATTTATTTGACACAAAGTGTGGCAAAATGGACAATTTTGCAGATTTGTTTTTTTTTTCATCCGAAAAAAAACTCCCTATCTATCATACTTAATGCAGATATACTTAGAGAATATTTATAATTCATTTCATGTTAAAGTTAATTTGTATAAACAAATAGTCAACCATGTTGTTTTCTGTAGGAAGAAATGTCTTCTAACTATAATTGCTGAGATTATTTATTAAATTATTCATTGTTAATTTTTACTGTTTGTACTAACTGTTTATACAAATTAACATCAACATTAAATAGAATATTCATGTTCTCTAAGCATGTCGACTTTAAACATGATGTATGCATTGTTCATTCATTTCTTTTTTCAGCGAAAACAAATTAAATCTGCAAAATTGCATATTTTGCATATCCATTCGGAATTGCGACCAGTAGACTATTTTGAATAGTAAATACCAGAATGATACGCCCCATTGTGCGCTGGCTTTTAAGTAAATTAAAAAACTGATCCCTTGGAAAATAATGCGGACAGAACATGAAAATGAAAGAAAAGATGAAAAAATAAAAATATCTATTTTTAAGACGGCGGCTTTTAAGCATATCAAAATATTAGTCAAATTGGCACCGTGCGCCTACAAAAAAGGGTTTCGTAGCCTATTAAGATGTTAAATAAGTCGCTCATACTTACCCCTCCTATACTTTCCCTCCCCAACTTCTCCTACTTCCCCTCTCTACACTTCAACCATCGCTTCCCCTCCCTTCCCCCACATCCACTTCTCTTACCCTGCCAACATTTCCCCTTCCGACACTTTCCCTCTCCCACTCATCGCACTAACCTACTAGCGCTTTCCACACTTCCCCTACTTTCCAATCCCACATTTCTCCCACTGCCCCACCATCATTCTCACTATTTCCCCCTCCTCAATTCCCCTCACTCACCCATCTTCCCATACTTCCCCTACCCCTCTAATTATCCCTCACTCCCTCCTCATTTCTCCTCACTTCCCAACCACTGATTTCCCCTCACTTCTCCTCTACCACCCCCATTTCCCCTCCCTTCACTTCCATAGTTACCCATCCCTCACTTCCCCCCTCATTTCCACTACATTCGACCTCTCACTTCTCCTACTTGCCCAACCACAATTTCCCCTACCTTTCCCACCCTCCACTTCCCCTAGTTACCCGACCCTGACTTCCCTTAGTTCCGCTCGCTTCCCCTATCCTCATTCCCAATACTTCCCTCTCATAATTTCCACTAACTTCCCACCCTTCACTTCCCAACACTTCCCCTAGTTTCCCACTCTTTACTTTCCATCACTTTCAAACCCCTCATTTCCCCTCTCATAATTTCCCATATTCTGTTAAATATTCCGGGGTTATTCTGTCCGGGAAAATAATGTGGACAGAACATGAAAACGGAAAAAATTAATTTTTAAGGTTGTTAGTTACTGACCTTCGTTTGCCACGCGATGTTGGCTTCTTTGCGAATTCGTGCTTCGTCGCGTTGTTTTTGTTCGATGCTATATTTAGCAGCCGTTGCTTTATCCATATCATTAATCCTTAAGCCCATAGTCACTTCTCTCCAAACTTTACGGGACTCACAATCTTCCTGTTCGCACATAGGCTTCACCAACTTCTTTTCTATCTTCAAGTCTCGAACGTCCGCAAAGACTTCTGTTCTCTAAATTTAATACACAGATCGAGATAAAATTAAATTTAGAAAAATTACATCCTCACTCACTTCTTTAATACAGGGCTCGGATCGTGCGACTTTTTTGAAAAAATGCGACTAATAATTTTTTTTCCGGGTTTTTCAGAAGTTCGCTACTTAGTTTCAATTTTAACCACAATGAAACTTCTCAAATTATATTCAAAACTAGACGGAATTGTACCATTTCATTTAAGCTTTACACTTCGAAAATTTTTTAAGCGTTTAAAATTGAAGAATTTCTAATTACATGAATCCCTGTTTTCAAGAAAAATTCCTCTTTTTATCGTTATTTCCCTTAAATTCAAATTGAATTAATAGAACCAAGTAAGAAAATCCAGATATTTTTGTTTGAAATTTTATTCTTTTTGGTCGAAAATTCGAATATTTGGTTGAAAATGTAATTATTTTGTTGAGAATTAAACTATTTTGTTAAAAGACTTTTTTTTTGGTCGAAAATGTAACTGTTTTGTTGAAAACTCGCCTTTTTGGATAGAAAATATATCTTTCTCGATTGAAAATTCGTCTTTTATGCTTTGACATGAAAATTCAACTGTTTTGTTGTAAATTCATCTATTTTATTGAAAATTCGTCTCTTTTGATTTAAAGTCTATTACATAAAACCATATGAAACTATTTGGTTGTAAATGCAATTGTTTGATCGAAAATGATTTTTTTTGTTCACCTGTTTCTTTAAAAATTAATCTTTCGTGGTTCAAAATGATCTATTTGTTGAAAATTCAACTTTTCAGGTTGACAATTCAACTGTTTTATAAAAAATTGGTAATTTGGCTTGAAAAAATCAACTATTTTGTTTAAAACTGTTAAAAATTGATTTTGGCTCAAGTTTAATGCCTCTTATTAAAAAATTCGACCATTTGGTTGAAAATTCATTGTTGCAGGTTTAAATTAAATTATTTTGTTAAAAAAAAATCTTTTTTTTTTGTCAAAAATTCAACTGCTTTCTAAAAAATTGGTCTTTATGGCTTTAAAATTCAACTATCTAGTTAAGAATGTTGAAAATGGTTTTTGGTTGAATATTATTCTTTTTTATTTGAAAAATTGATCATTTGGTTGGAAATTCATCTTTGTAGGTATAAAATTCAATTATTTTGTTCAAAATTCAATTATTTTGTTCAAAATTTATCTTTTTCGTTGAAAATTTAACTGTTTTCTGAAAAATTCGTCTTTTTGGCTTGAAAATTAAACTTTTGAATTAATTTTCAACTATTTCGTTATAAATGCAACATCTTAGTTGATTTTTTTTTAATTCAACTAGTTGTTTGAAAAATATCTTTCTTTGTTGAAAATGATCTTTTTTGTTTAATTTTCGAATTTTCAACTTTTGATAATTCAACTGTTTTAACCATTCATCTTTTGGGCTTAAAAAATCAACTATTTGGTTAAAGTTTAAATTTTCTGTTTGAAAATTTGACCATTTGGTTGAAAATTCATCTTTATAAGCTGAAAATTCAGCTATTTGGCTAAAACTTCAATTACTTTGTTAAAAATTCGTTTATTTTGCTTGAAAGTTCTTCAACTATTTGGTTGTAAATGCAACTGTTTGTTTGAACACTATTATGATTCTTTTTATTTAACTATTTTATTGGAAATTATTCTTTCGCGTTTAAAAGTCAACAAATTCGTCTTTTGGTAGAAAAGTCGTCTCTTTTGGATAAAAATTCAACTACTTTGTTGAAAATTCAATCACCCCATTTCCCCTGTTGCAATAGTATTTTGGCTGTGAAGTCTGAAGTATTAAAAAATGAATAATTTCATATTCAAATTCTACCATCTCAAATTTAAAGCCATCATTGTTTAATAGTTCTAAGTTGACAAGTTTAACAGTTCAGAAAGAAATATTTTATACCTAGATACAGAATCCTTCAAGCTGAATGATTAATGTTAAAAAATGTTTTTTTTTGTCATTATCTTTAAAAATTTGATGCGACTAATCGGACTTTTTTAAGCCTTCTAGTCAATCCGAGCCTTTTGAATAAATTACTTGCCAATTTTGATAATACAATAAGAATTAAATGTTTATTAAAAATTACCCCGTCCGCCCACTTTGCTTCCATCACTCCATTCCACTCGCCATTAATTACAAGGAAAGGCTTCTTGTCTGCTGGTTGATTCACTTGGCAGCTAATTCGATTGCGTTTTCCGCCATAAAATGGTTTAGTCAAAAATTCTATAGTAGCATTGAATCCAGTTTGAGCGCAAGTTATCGTGGTTGTTCCACCCAATTCAATCCACGGAACTGTCAAAATCGATCGCCCGTATCCATTGGGAAATGTTACGACGTATTCCTCCCCGTGATCTAGCACGGTTACCCAACCTTTTCCTACATTATGTACACCTATACTTAATCCTAAAAATTTGCTTTTCGTCCACACGTGCGCACCGAAACTGATTCTCTTTCCAACATGTTCCGCATAGAACCCACTCACTGGAAAATAATTCAAATGTCACTTGATAAAATAAATCAATAAATAAAGGGTTGCAGAACAGACCTAGATAACCAACATTTTCCCGAAAACAGGATTTTTGCATAAAACATTTTTAAAACATCTAATGCATATTTTTTTAAAAGGATTTGTTTGAAATCTCATTTTTAATACAGTATAATAAAAATATTGGTGATTTAAAACCAGATAGCTGACTCTGTACTCGTCTCCCATCTTCTTCTTTTTTTATTTCCTAATCTCTTACCCTTTTTCAAACCTTTTTCTGATCATATTTTTCTTCCTAGAAGATTTCAATACAATAAAATAATAAAACGATTCTTTTTTCAAGGAAAAAAACTCTTAAATAAAACCATTTGCTACTTTTTTCAGCACCAAAGTATCAATCAAATTCTAACTTAAAATCTTAAATCTCCATTTTCTACAAAAAGTCACTTTTATTTCTTAAAATTATTATTATTTATTTATAAATAAACATATAACAGAATAATTTATTATTTATTATTTATTAGTTGTTATTTAATTTTTTAAATTGAAAAATAAATTTGTAGTCGCTATCCAAAGAAGATTTTCAAACCCCATGAAATTTAAACGACCAAATTCTTGAATGATTTACTCGGAATTTGTTAACTTTTTCTCATCAAACTCATCTTCTCTCAATTTACCAAGTCAAAATCTCTGAAGTAAGTTTTGATTTTTTGTTTAAACTGAGAATTGCACTTTTTATCGTTATTCGCAACCGAGTCTGTTCCAGTTTCAGGTTCCTGTCACTTTGAGATTGTAAACTTCCATACTCTGTTCTCGAAGCAGGATTTTTTTTTTTTAATCATACACTTTTGGTCGTGATTCAGAAACACTTCAGCTCGGAAGTAAAGTTTCGTTTTAGCTTTACATGGAAATTTCGATTTCACAGAATGTTATTTCGCTCTCCTGAAAAATCCCGATTTTGTTGGTTACCTAATTCTGTACGGCAGCCCTTCAAATTACACAATAAAACCAGTATTACGTTTAGAGTTAAAAAATTCGATTTTACACATGTTATAATACATGGTCAATGTTATAATATAAATATAAAATCACTAGTTTAAACAATTTAACAATTTCAAACTCCACTGTTAACCAAATTAAATTAAAGTCCTTCAAAATTTAAAAAAGCGAGATTGAGGCATATTCAAAACTGAATAGATTTAAATTCGAAGTTTTCAAAATTAGACGATATTTATTTTTAGGGCATTTCAGTACAAACCATTTAAAATCGATTTTTTTAATTCAAATTGAATACAATTTTAAACTCAATTCGTTCAGAATTAAGTCATTTAAAATACTTTCAATTAGAAAATATTCAACTTTTAGGATTTTGAATGAAAAATGGTTCAATTTCAATATGAAAATTTACTATTTTTAACGGTTTTTTGAAACCGAAACATTTTTTATATATAATATTTCAATCTCAAATTAACAAACTTTGAATGCTTTGAATTGAAAATTCTTGCATTTCAAACACTTTTGTTTTGAAATTATTCAATTTCGAATGATTCTATCTTGAATTGATCTTTCAAGGTCCAACTTAAACCGAAAGGTCCTTGAAGTTAGATGATATTTATTGGATATTGTTTCATGTTGCAATAAAAGTACTTTCAAAAAATCACAATACAAAATATTTTTTTAACAGATTTTTTTTCTTCAAAATTTTAAGCTTTTATTTATTTTTAAAATCATTTTATCATGTTAAAATCATGGTATAATTCCAACCTGAGATAAGCCGGTGATTTAAAAAAATGTTTTAACATCTTTTGCTGTGACAAAATTTTTTTTCTCAAATGTACAAAAAACCTCTGTAAATTATACAGTTCTCATTTTGGAACATAATTTCATGATAATTTTTTACTTAGCTTTTGAGCAAAAAGAAGCCTATTATAATTCAAATCCAGAAGTTAAAAAGAATAAGCATAAAAATGGTTAAAAAAAGCGCTTCAACGATTTTTTTTAATTGTATATCAAAAATATCCGAACATCATCCAAGGAGAAAATTCTGCAAATAATGTCTATTAACAGCATTTTGCAATAACCTTCTTAACACTAAAGGAATACAAAACCCTTTGTACATTCAAAAGTTATAATTTTACAAACAATTTTATAAAACTCTTTCGACTCTATATTTAACTTTTAACAATCTCTGACTAAAAAAGGTTTTTATTTAAAAATTCCATTCTTATAACTAAAACTTTCAATTCTAAAAAGCGCTCCCACGATTATTTAATTTTTTGTACAAAATTTGCGCATACTGTGTAAGAATAATATTCCGCAAAAAAACTTCTTGTAATGTTTACGATAATTTTCAAATTGAAATTATAGTTTTGAGCTTCTTAACATTTAACTGGCCAATTTCTGAAGTATCAATACTAAATATTAAAATATTCCATTTTTAAAACTTCATTTTTATAAGATACTTTCCTCTTCCGAATAGCTACTTTTGACACTTTTATTAGCGCCGTAAAGCAGTTCGAAGCTCATATTTTTCTCGTTTTCAAAAATGTTTTCAAATCATTCAAATTGAAAAAATAACAACTAAGTGAGCGATATTGAATATGAGGATGCTAAAAAATTGAACATTTTTGCGACAATGAGAATTTCAAAAACAAACAAAATTTGTAAACTGCCTTAAATATTATTTTTAAGTACGGGTAACCCAAGAGAATATGAAAATATGAAACTAATGGACCAAGGAATGTAATTGTGAAGAATATGAATTTCAGACGTTGCTAAAGGCCGCGTTACAGGAGATGCGACTATGATAAAACAAAAAACTTCAAAAATCTTTCTAAAATATATGCATAACAGATAAAAATATGGGAAAAATGGTTATTTTCATGATTTATTTGATTTTGACTTCAGAATTTCAAAATATTCTTTATTTTATCATTAATATGGAGCGTGACCGGACATTTTATAAAAAATAATTATCATTATTAACTATTACTTGGAATCAACATTAATAAAACGATCTTTAATTAACTATAATCTTCATTAGTATAAAACTAACAATTTCAGTCCGTATTATTAATAGTTTGAATAATTATTTTTGAATTTTATCCTGAAATAGCAATGCAGCGTGCATTCCAAAAACAAAAACTTCTGAGACAGATATTGAAGTGGTTTTTAAAATTCTTAAATCTAAGATATTAAACACCAATCTTGATTTTTATTATTTTTTTTTCAACTTAATTGAAGCGATGTCTGCGAATCTCAATTATTTAAAAAATGGAGTTAATATTATTTAGCAATTTTTTCTTTTAAATTTGTAGGTTGGGATAAATGCGTGAGAGGACATTTTGTGTACTTTTTAATTTATAATTTAAAAAAAAATGTTTTTACAATGCTGGATTGTGCCTTGATATAAGTACTTTACTGAGATAAATGTAGAAAAAATTTATTATCCAAAGGAAAAGTGGAAAATTACTAACACTCAGGTCAATTATTTGGCTGTCATCCATGAATAATCATAACTGAACTGCAAATTACAGTATTAAAAGTAGAATCATTCTAAATTTGAATTGTTTAAAATATATTTTGAATTGAAAACATTCAAAATTAAATAATGTATAATTGGAAGCCTCCTATAAGTAAAATGATCTGAATTTCAAAGCCTTAAAAATTAGACACATTTTCAAACTAAAACATTAAAAATTGTAAATAGCTTTCAAACTTGAATAAATTTAAATTTGCAGCCTTATAATTAGATAATCTCCATTTGAAAATTAAAAATTATACACTTTTAAAACAGAAGCGACCAAAATTATACAATTTCTATTTTGAGGCCTTCAAACTTAAACCATTTCATTACTAAAGATTACACACTAAACATTTTTTTTTTTAATTTGATACGTTTCAGAGTGAAAAATTAAAAATTCAAAGATACTTTCAATAAGTATAATGTCTTTGGAAATATACATCAAATATTAATTTAATAAAAATATTAATTATAGATAAACAAAGTAAGACAAATTTAAAAGAGTTTAAATTATACAAACCTGGAGGATGATGCGACACTTGTTCAGCGATGAAAGAAAGTTGATTTTCGGTGCACCAAGGTATGGGACCTTCTTTCACGAGTTTAGCTCCAGGTTTCGATAAATTATCTTGTTCCTTCTCATTCATAAGGTCCCAGTGACACCTAAAAACTTCTCCTAAAACTGGATTGTACGGTTTTTTGGCAACACCAGATTTACGCCCAGCGTGAAAACTGCAAAGGTACCACCGAACTACTTGCACCATTCTATCTCTAGGAGTTGGCATGTCGGCTATGCTAAAATTCATCAAAAATAATAAAATTATTATCAATATTCACGTTATAAATGAACATTCTTTCAGTAATTGACTTTTCTAATATTGTTATCTAAAAATTAACCAAAAAAACTCGTTTACTTATCAGTTGAAATTATTTTCGGTCATTTATTTTTCACCAAGATCCATTTTTGGATTATGTGAAAGTCTTTTTCTATTAATAGACACATAGTATTAATAAATAAATTTTTCGCGTAAAGGATGGTACGTTCCTAAAATAGGTTTGGATATTGATTAAAAGTATATGGATATTGTTAGTTGAAGTTTCAATGGAATAGAGGAAAATATTAATTAAAGAATGCCTTCAGTTAAAACAGGAATGTATTCTTAAAAACATTATTTGAAATTAATATGATATTTATGGAATATATTTATAGAAAGAAGATTATTAAAAGTTTCGAAAATTGGTATTTGAGCAGTAGATACATAATAATTGTATTACATTAAAAAAAAAATGAAAGAGTGTTTTCTCATTGAAAAAAAAAATTATTTTCAAGACTCTTCGATAAATAATTTAAAATTAAAAAAAAAAAACATGATTTACCTTACAAACTGGTCAGGATGAGTAAAGTAATCCGCATACATCTCCAAAAGTGACCGGCGTTCCAGAATGAATGTCGGAAGGGCAACTTTCGTTAAATCCATTCCGATTTTCACTTGTGACAAGAGATGTGTAACAACCGATCCATGGCTTTCCATTGAATCCACTAAAAAAGACAGGTTTCAATTTTTTTTTAATTTCAATAATATTATGATGCTAATGATGAAATTTTAATACTAACTTTCCTCCTCGCTCTCTTCCTCGTACAACGCTGAAACATAAATAAAATAAATCTAGATTAGAAACTAGTAACAAATTATAAGTTTGTCATAAAAAGCAAAGTAAATAAATGAAGAAATGAGGAAGTATATAATAACGTAACTGATTTCTAGATAGTGCACTAGGTCAAACGGAAGGTTCATTTTTGATCACCACAAATTTATTATATTCCGAGAAATAATTTACTACTATTCCAAAATTACCAAAAAGAAGTAAAAAATTGTCTAACTGCAGAATTTTTATAGAGACAGTGACTATTTGTTTTTAATAAAGTTTAGGAACTTCTTACTCACAGAATATATCACAATATTTATAGACAAATGTATGAGGACATTTAAATTCGAAATATTCGAACTGTGTTTTACCAAACATTACTTGTGAGTGACTGTAATTAAAAATTAAATTATTTATGTTAAATTCTTCAAATTTAAAAACTTAAAAAATTGAAAAGGGTCTAATAAATATCGAAAAAATCTGGTTATTTGTAACAAAATGTCAATACAAATAGCACCTTTTCCAGCTCTATTTGTACCGAAAAAATTCGGCTATTTGTACCGGAATTTCGGTACCGGTAGACACGGCCAAACAACAATTGAAATTGCTCGAAACAGAATATTCAAAAACAGTGAAAGGGCCGAATTCGAAATTCAAAATTTCACATCAATTATTGTCATCAACTTTTTGTTTTTGAATGACACCTATACATTGCTTTACTAATTTACTAATTAGCATGCTCCTATGCATGCAAACTCAGATAGCGCTCGAAAATCGAATCTGAAATTCGACGAGACTCAAAATTAAAAAATATATAAAGCTGCATAATAAAAATATATAATAATATAATATTTTATTGTTTAAGTAAAAAAAATTAAACCAGAATGTAGGAATATTCATTAACTATCGTTTTCCTTTTTGAAAGATGATTTGGAAATTAAGTTGTAAATAAAATAAGATAATTTGTAAAAAAAATGAACAGAAATAAGTTCGTACGGACCTTCTAAAAAAAGTAAAATTGTCTAAAGAAATAGAAAGGCCAAAATCTGCAAAAAATGTTAACATACTCACTGATTTTAAGAATGTATTTTCTAACGCAAAATAAAAAATGATGATCTCCTTCCTCATAAGAGGTTTAAATTAAAAAATTCTTTAAAATGGTATGCAATTATTACAACTCTGAATTCAAAAGCTCATTACAAACATAAATGTATAGGAATGTAAAAAATCAATCACTAAATAAATATCTCATTTCATAAATAAATAAGTTCACGCTTCAATAAAAGAGCAAGTAAAAAAAATATTTTTGAAAGAAAGAAAGACGATTTTATGACAGAATGGAGCTCTCTGAAAGACAAATTTGCATCAATTGTTGAAACTTACTGTTTAACTCGGTATTCAACATTTTGCCTTTGTAAGGAGTAACAAATAGTATCCATTCCTAAAGGCCCTTGGCCATACGAGAAGAAAAGAGGAAACAGTAAAGCTCTCGCGAAACTATGATCTACACAGGCTACCATATTCGGTTAGTATATTTAGCGAGATAAATGTCCTATTGGCCTTGAAACTCGGGCCCTGTACTGGCTTCATTATTGCACCGACTGATTTCGCAAGTTGCAGAAATAAATCTGGAGCTTCTAATTTAGAGGTTTCACGGCAGCCACTGCTCTTTTAACATCAATAGCACACACGACGTATATATGCGATATATATAGGTATATAGGAATATATAGCGCAGAATCAGATCAATAACCAGAACTGTATATAATAATCCAGCAGCTTTTCGGCTTCAAAAGAAGAACTCTTTCGCGTAATTCAGCTTGCAAATGCCGTTCATTGTTTACAAGTTGAAATTGAATAATGAAGCGTTAATTGAAGTCGTTGTAAGAGTGACCAAATGCGTGACGTCTGCATTGCTATGAATATTTCAACTACTTGAAATTGACATTGTAGGGAATAATATTTTTCTTCGAATGACCTTTACTTTGATTTTGCAACTCAGGAAGGTTTCCTTGGAATACAAATGTTTGTGTTATTATTTCTAATAATAATCTATAAGTGAAGGGTGGAAATTTTCACGAGAGCGAAAAAACATTCTGTGAAATCGAAATCATCATTTAAAGATAAGACAGAAGTCCACTTTCGAGATTACCTGTTGATAATTTAAGCCCAAAAAATTCAATTAGAAACAGCTATGCATTTTCGAGGAAATAGATGTGTTCATTTTCCAGAAAAAAAAAATCGTAATTTTTTCTTCTTTTTTTCAACGTTAACCCGTGCCCCCGTGCTCTTGAAATTAACATGGGATTTGAAATGGGAAAATCCTGGGTTTCGAAGAAAAAAAAAGAGATAATAATTTCCACCCAATAACTTCTTCTCCCCCCCCCCCCTCTCATAATACCCTTTTATTTTGCCTGGAAAATGCCCCAAAAATTTTCGGAATTTTTTCGACATGAATTATTTTTAACCGATAAGTGACGAGTTTACAAATATTTTTTCAATAATTTTGAATTGTTTAAACAATTTTTTCCTCCTGTAAATCGTTAAAAGTTATTATCTTTCGAGGTAAATTAAATAAACTTGATGAATGTCAAGACAAGTACTTCTTGTTTAACATATTTTGTAATTATTTAAACAATTTTCATTTGCTAATTATTTATATATTATATTTCTCTCCTAAAAATCGTAAAAAGTTATCATTTTCTGTAATTAATGACACAATTAGCAGATGTTGAGAGTAATATTTTTTCTACGAGGATATTTAGCAATTTCTTCAACAACTGTCATTTGTTTAAACAACTTTTTTCCTGTAAATCGAAAAAAGTAATTATTTTCTGCAATTAATAACACAATTAACGAATGCTAAAAATACTATTTTTTGTTCAGGATATTGAGCAATTGTTTAAACAATGAATAATCATTCACTTGCGCCTTTTCACAGGGAAGGTGGAGAAAAGTCTAATTTTTTCGAATCTCTTACATTATGTCGCTTATTATTCAGCATTTCTTTATCTCAGAACGTATACCATATATCGTTCAAACAATAATAATTTGTTTGAACAATTAAATTCAATTGCTTTAAGTAAAGTTAGTAAAGTAGTCCTTTTTTTTCTTAAAATCAACCCCATAGATGAATGGAATCTGTTAATTGAAAATAATTAGCATGTAGATCTTTCATAAAGTATATAAATGTAACGTAACACAGAAGTAATTTTAATGAAAAAAGACTATACTTTTCTTTGAGCAATTCAATTTAATTATTTAAACAATTTAGGGTATACGTTCTGAGATATGGAAATACTGAATAATAGCCGGCACCTTCTCTATGAAAGGCGCAGGTGGGTGATTATTAATTGTTTAAATAATTGAGAATAATCTTTAACAAAAAAATCTGCCCGCTGTGCGGGCGTATTCTCATCGCGCACTACGAGCGCGGCTCGCTTCGGCCGCAAGTTTGAGCGCTCCTAAGGCGCGCGACTGTTGGTTCTCGCGCTTCGCGCTTGATAATGCATTTACCTCGCGCTGCGCGCTCGGTCTCGGTACTTCTCCCATATTTGTGCACAGACCGTTTAAAGTTGAATGTCAAAGGATCGACAAGTGTAATTTGGTGATTCTGAATTCTCTTTTGTTAAAGCTCCTTCGACTTTAACGAACACATTCTCATCACGTGTCTCGTGTTTCGCACTCGATTTTGTCCAAAATGCGAAATTTTTAACGTCAGGTTCAACACTATTATATTAAATGTACATTATATTTATTTCTATACTTCAGCCTGGAATTGCTAATTCGGATATTGCAAAATAAAGTACAACATTTATTTATCATGATCACTATAATATTCGTTTCTTATTTTGCATTAAGTTTTATCCTCAACTACCCTGAAAAAAGTATCATTTCAATAAATTTACATTAATCAAATTCGTAATATACATTGGTATTGAAACAAACTTATTTGCATTTTCTTGTTTTTATAGTTTAAAAAAGTGCGCAATCTTTAAGAAAACAATTTTGTTATTAAACATTTTATTGCAAATTGTTTCGTTTTCTCATATATTTAATTGGTTTATTTTTTACGATTTGAACCGAGAATACGCATCCTAGCGTCTCTTCTGTGGTTTTTCCAAAAATTTAATTTTTTATTTTTAACTTCATTCATTTTAGGACACTTGAAGAGTACACCAAAGCCCAATCGAATGTGTCGATTCTTGCGAAAGTTATCGTGCTAACAAAATAAAAATCTACATACATACATACACACACATGCATTCATACAGCCAGAAAAATTCGCGAAAACCTGTTTTTTGGGTTCAGAATGTCTCAAAACGTGGACATTTGACAAAAACAGAGGGGGTCAAATTTTACATAAATCTAATACCTTCTCTGATGAGAATGTAAAAATATTACTCTTAACATTCATTAATTGTATAATTAATTACGGAAGAGATGAACTTTTCACGATTTACAGGGAAGAAAATTGTTTAAATAATGACCAAATATCCTTAAAAAACATATTCCTTTCAACATTCGTTAATTGTGTCATCAATTCCAGAAAATAATAACTTTTTACGATTTGAAGGAGAAAAAAAGGTTTAAACAAATGAAAATTGTATAAATAATTACAACACATGTTACAAAAGAAGTACTACTCTTGACATTCATCAACTTTATACCATTTATCCCGAAAGATAATAACTTTTCACGATTTGCAGGGGGAAAAATTGTTTACACAATTCAAAATTATTAAAAAAAATACTTGGAAACTCGTCACATATCGACTACAATTTATTCATGTTGAAAAAATTCCAAAAAATACCGTCTATAGCATAAATTTCATAGAAAACTGCTATTTTGCATTTTTGGGGCATTTAACGGGCACAATAAAACGGAATCGGGAGATCAAAATTGAAAGTTATTGAGTGAAAATTATTCCTTAAACATTCCTTAAGAGGTGACTATACTTTAATTTGCAAAAAGTCTATAACAAGTACTTCTGTTTTCCATTTTTTCGAAAACCGAGCTTTTCCCTAAAATCGCATGCTGATTTCAAGAACCCAGGGGCACAGGGTGAACGTTAAAAAATGAAAAAAAGAAATTACGGATTTCCTTTCTTCGGAAAAAGAAAAAATTGGGTGGAGGGGGGGGGGGGCGATCATCAAAAATCGAAAGTTACCTTTTTGACCACCCTACTGACCACAAATTGAAACAGGCTAGGCTGCGGATTTCGATAAAAAATGTAATCTTCAGTTTAAAAATAAAATAAAAATGTACTGTCGAGATATTGAGTTTCTGAATAAGGGCAAAAAAGTTTTGATCCAAAAATCTGAATCCATTCCGAGTAAATCGTCTAAGAATTTGGAGATTATAGTTTCATGGATTTTCAAAATCGGTTTTCGGTAGAAACTGAAAATCGAGTTTTCAATTTTTCATACAAATAAAAACTTACTCCCGAGATATGGAAACCTAAAGAAGAATAACAAATGCATGATACAAACGAATTATTCTGTTGTGAGAAAATCAAAATTTAGTGTGATGGTATCGCACTGAGATTGACGATTATTCGATGAAAGAACTATAAAAAGAGGAATTCTGTTATCGACTAACGATAATAATTTCGAAAAATATCAAGAAGAGAAGACAAAAATTATTACTACACTAAAATACTACGGCAAAAAATGTTGGTTCAAATGCATTTCGTTCGTTACATGAAGTTGGTTCACAGAGATGCTTTTGTTTCTATTCCTGTTTTTTAAATGATTTGTTTCATTATTTAAAGTTTAGAATATCTAATTTTTTATGATTTAAAATACTTGGAATCATTCTGATAATAATAATTAATAATAATAATTCTGACTTCTGACATTAGTTTCAGTAAAAATAATTGAATTATTAAAATTTATCACAATTACATTTTTCCAATTTCAAGCAGGAGTGTAGTCTTTCACCTTCTTAGTTTATTACATAAAAAAGTAACAATTAAAAATTGTTTATTCTTTCTTCAAAATTAGGAGTTTTATATTTGGACCAATTAAAATTTCTTGAATTCTCTGGATTTCCTGAATATTCTGAATTTCCTGAATTCTTTTAATGTTCTGAATTCTTAAATTTTGTGAATTCCTTTCACTGATTCCAGTGAAATCGTTGAATTCCTTAAAAAAACTGAATTTCTTGAATATTTTGAATTCTCTGAATTACTTGAATATGCAGAATTATCTGAATTCCTTGAATATTTTGAATTCCTGAAATTCCTAAATATTACGAATACCTGAAATTCTTTGAATTCTGCAAACCCCCTGAATTCCTGAAATTCCTAGAATTCTCTGAACTCTTTCAATTTCTTCAATTTCTTCAATTCCTTTAATGCTCTACAATGATTGAAATTTCTTGAATATTCTGAACTCCGTGAATTTTTTAAGTTACTTAAATTCCCTAAATGCACTGAAATCCTCTGAAATCCTTGAATTCCTGGAAAATTCAGAATTCCTAGAATATTCGCAATTCTGTAAATTCCCCGAAATCTCTGAATTCATTTATTTCTCTGAAATCCTTCACTTCTCTGAAATCCTTAAATACTTTGAATTCTCATGATCACCTGAATTCCTTAAATATTCTGAATTCCTGAAATTCATAAGATTCTCTGAACTCTTCCAAATTCTTCAATGTCACGCATGTCTTGAATTCCTTCAAAGCTTTTGAATATTCTGAATTTACAGAATTCTTGGAATATTCTGAATTCCCGAAATTCTTTGAATTCCCTGAATTCTTTAAATATTCTGAATCCTCTTCATTTCTAGAATTCCCTAAAGGCTCTAAAATCCCTAAAATTATCTGAAATACCTGAAATCTTCGAAAATCCTGAATTCCTTCAATATTTGGATTTTTCTGAATTCCTTAAATTGTCTGAAAATTCAAATGCTAAAACTTTTGAACGCTTTTAATTAGAAATAATAAAATTAAAATTCCTTCGAATCTTAAATGGTCCAGTTTTCCATATTCTAATCTGAAATTATTCGATTTTGAACATTTTTAAATTGTTCTATTTTCGCAATTTTAATTTGAATTCATTCAATTTCGAGATTCTTCAATTGAAAATAAAATTGTTCAATTTTAAATGCTTTTATTTAGAAATGATACAAATTCTATTACTTTTCATTTCAGTCGAAGTATCGTCAAATTTTCAAAATTTTACCTTATCTAAAATTGTTTGGTTTGGAACATTTTTAATTCAAAATCGTTCTATATATTCTTTTCAAATTTCAACCGCTTTCGAAATTATTAAATATTTTTTCGACAGTTTAAAAAACTCCTAATATATAAAAATTGGTTTAATAATAGATTTTTGAATTGTTCATATTTTTAATGTTAGAATATAAAATCTCAAAAACGGGAACGCGAGCTTCACGCGCGTGTACTTGCTACTACTTAAGAATAAAGCTGATAATTCGTATTAAATATTTATTAATTTCAAGTGTCTCTTGTGGATGAGGGTGGTCTAAAATTAGTGTTTTCTTGATAACTGAAAAACTTTTCGATTTTTTCAAAATGTAGACATCAAAAACTGAAATAATTTAAAAAAAAATCTTATGATTAATAGCAGTCTCAAATGATGGTCCTAACAATTTTGTATTCATTTGATGCTGCAAATAGAAAAATTAATTTAAAAACGAAGATTTTTTTTACTTTTTGTCAGCTTTTTAAAAAAATTTTGAGGCACCACTTAATCATCCGATCGAATTTTTCTATGGGTCAATTTTCATTATTTGACTTTTATTTTGAAAAACAATGAAAAGCGTTTTTTACTTTTCAAGAGAAGCCTTTTTTTGGACCATTCTACAATCACCGGTTATGCTCAAACTACAGGTGGAAGTTTCACCTCCCGAAAGTGTAACGAGTAATTAATTTAAGAATGATAAATAAATGATCTACTAAATAGACAATAGAGTGGTCAAAAAAGGCTTATCTTCAAATGGCACCCATGCAAAGTGTTTCTTTTCGTGTCAAAATGCCCCCTAATTTTTGGCAGAATATAAAAAAAATATTTAGTGGTCCCCTAAGTACAGTAAACTCTTTCGAGTAAAATACATCGCTACAAGTTTTGGCAGAATAAAAAAAAATAAGTACATATTTAGAAGTCCCCCAAGCCAGTTTTTGAAAATAAAATGATTATTTTATTTAAATATAATCACTGATAATGGATTTTTTACTTCCGACAGGCATGTCATGTACTACTTTCACTCAAATACATCACTTAGATTTTTGGCAGATTTTTCAAAAATAATTATCATTTTATTTTTTAAACCTGGCTTAGGCGACCCCAAATTCTTTTTTAAAATACTGCCAAAAATCTTGCGTGATATATTTCACTCAAAAGAGAACGCATGCCGAACTAAAAGACACAAACAGCGATTATTAGAATAGAATACAATTTTTACTTACAAAAACAGACTTAGAGAAACGCTTAATATTTTTTTTTTAATTCTGGCAAAAATCCAGGGTAATTATGACGCCAAAAGAAACCATTTTAGACGTGACATTCTAGAAACAAAATTAGCCCTTTTTTTGGATCACACTAATAGACAAAAAGTAAGCTAAAACGGCCAGTTATCGCCAAGACTACGTTATAAACTTTTTCCTTCAAATGTGACAGAGAAAAAAATTATTTCAGGATACTTCTGACTAAAGCAGAAAAAGCTTACAATTCTTACGTCATGACGGAAGAAAGTAGGGCTCAAATTTTCGTAAATACAGAAGGAACGAAATGTTTTTCAGTCACTAGGATAATCTTCCGCACTTAAAAATTAATTTTTATTTATGAAAAAATTATTAAAATGGAATTTTACGATATATATATTACCATTTAATTTACTGGCATTTAAAATACTCGCGATTACTAGGGTTTTTGTACTATTATTTATAATATTTCTTTTTTAAGTCAGTAACTATTTAGCTAAGATAGCAGTTACATATTAAACTTGAAATATCAGTGTTTAAAGATGTTTTTTTTTCATTTTCTCCTTAGATACATACATTTTTGGTATCTGTCTAAATTTAGGCAGAACAATCTAATTTGTATTAAAATAAAGCAAAAAAGAATTCTAAGCAAACTGATTTTGAAAGGTGGATGAAAATTCAAAGTTTCTGAAGTCTAAAAAAGTATTTTCTTCTTTTGATAAGTAATTAAATTCTGCACAAAATTGATATTATTGAAATATAAATCTTAAATTGTTTCTATCAAAGCTATGGGAAAGCAATCTACATATTCTATTTCTCTAAAAAACTTATAATAATTAATAATAATCTAAATAATGAAAACACAATTCCTATGTAAACTTACCATCGTAATCCACAGATCCGTCATTTTTGATAGGAGGTGCCGGTGGTGGTTTCCGGCTGTCGACAGGAGTGCTTTCTATCGATTGTATTCTATCAAGGTCTCGTCGTTTGCTGCATCAGAAAAATTCAAAATAATTTTTAAAAAATTCAATATCATATAAATGTTGAAGGAATGAATACAAAATTAATAAATATTTACGAGGGGTGATGGTTTTGTGCTGCCTGAGAAGAGGGAACTGAAATTTCATCCGCTGCATCGTAATAGTCTTCGTCTTCGTCCGACGAAGAATAGGAAAATTCCGGTACTGGAAGATCTCTCCCTACAACTGGAGAGAACCATTTTTTTAATTTCTTAGTAATACCTTCAACTTTTAAAACAACATCGACAAATTTAAAACCCCAAAGGAATTCAAACCGTCATTTAATTTTGTTAAGGTTAATCTATCTGTCTGATATTAATATCTACTTTAGAAAATTACTTAAGATTTACATTGTAAAAACTAACCATTTTTCAAACTGGAAACTCTCGGCTCTAAACATTCTGAACCTAATTCTATTCCAGTTTGCACCGACGATTCAGGTTCGCCTGAAAAGAATTGATTTACTTTATTGAAAGTTGATGCTAAATTCTTTTGAATACATTAATTTATTCGTAATTTTTCTTCCTTTAGAGTATAATAATTTTTTATTTCGATTTACCTGAATTTCTGTAATACACTTACCGTGTTTCAAATCCAAAGGAATGGGTTCAGAAGGGCCCGTGTATATTCCATTTACAGGTATAGCCGTGTTCTGAAATCGAGCAAAAAAATTAAAGGCCTTGATGAAGAAAAAGAGGTAACTCAGCTCGTGAGTTATTAGAATCTAGTTGGATTTTACAATATTTTAGAATCTTTTCAGTTCTAAAATCGAATGAATATTTAATGGAATTAAATGAATAATTTACAATATAAGTCGGTTAATGCCCCAGTTATCTTAAATAGTAAAAACAATATTGTTTAGATTTGCTTAAGGCCTCCAAAATTATTTATAGAAATGATATATATATATATATATATATATTGATAATTGATATAATTGATATTGATAATTAAATAAAAAAAATAGTTTAGGCAAAACGTAAATACAGTAAAGCAAATTAAAGCATGAGACTCTATAAGTTTTAGGAGAAAAAAATATGTAAAGTCTTCAAACAAACGATATTTTTTTCTATAATTAATTTAAATACTTCTAAAAAAAAGAAGAATGTAAAAAAGTTCAAACTCGAAGATATAAAACAAATTGGTTGAAGAAATTTTCAAAGAAATGTTGTTTTTTTAACGTTTAATGAAATTAATACATTTTTCAGTTTTCATTGATATTTCTTGAAATTCTTATTACATACAATGAAAAAAAGATTTTTTTTCTCACTTTTTTCGGATTTACAGTAAAAAAAAAGTCTGCCATACTATGATATCGCGATCTTTGATTTTGATTTTCTCGGAACAGACTAATTTTTTGTATCAAACATTTGTTATGCTTATTCAGCATCTCCATATCTCAAAAGCAAGTTTTAATTGTTTCAAAACATTATTTTATCGCAATCCAAAACTGAATTTGAAAGCCCATGAAATTTCAATCTAAAAATTCTTGGTTAATTCTCTTGGAATTGGTTAACTTTTTTATATCAAACTTTGTTTAATCATATTGAGAAACTTCATATCTCGGGAACACGTTTTTAGTTTTTTTAAACTGAACATAGAATTATTTATCACAATCCGCAGCCGAACCTTCTCCAATGTTAGGTTAGTGTCACTTTCAGATTTTCAACCTCCACATCCAGTTTCTCGAAGTTGGATACATTTTTTTAAACAAGCTTTTTTGTCGTGAATTCAACAACACTTTAGCTTGGACGTAAACACATTTTTCATCTTTAAATAGTGAATCGAATAACGAATCGGAAAAAAAATTTCGAATAAAACGTACGTATTTCATCAAGGAGAATCTGAATCTGTGAAACACTCAGTATATACATATATGCATTTTTTTATATCTTAGAAAATTTATTGTCTTCAACATGAAGTTGATTTCGCTTGATTTTCAAATTATCAATTTTGCACTTTGGATTGAAATGTTTGAATTGTAAAAATCATGATGCACAATTTAAAAATTAATAATTGTTAACGACTTAGTTTCACGATATTCATTTAAGAATACTTCAATTTTTGAACGAAGTTTGGAATTATTTAATTTTTAACGTTTCAAATTTCAATTCAAGAATTTTTAGAACTACGTAATGAAAAGGTGATAATTTACAACGTTTTTAGAATAGTTAAACTTTAAAGGTTCAGCATAGGGAATAATCTCATACAGAGTGCTGTCAGCACATAGACATAAACTCATATTGAATGGAGGTGTCGAATTAAAAATTGTAATTATAATTTAAATGCGAAACTGCACAACAGTTTAATTTTTAAGGCTTAAAACTAACGCTTTTTTGCTTCAAAAGCAAGGAGGTCAAAAATGGAGGGTCGAAAGTTAGTTTTAAGTTCAAATTATTTTAGATTTAAATATTCAAGCCTTAAAACACAATTTCAAACTGAAAGGCTTAAAATGTGCAAACTCAAAAACTGGAATCATAGCGATTATATTTTTATTCTTTTTTTAATTTTTAATCTACATGGTATCTTAAAATTGAAAAATATTTGATTGAAAGATTTCAAGAATGACCAATAATACTAAATGAAGTGTTAAAAATTAAACGATTGGAAATTATAAATAATATAATTATAAAAAAAAATTATAAAAATTATAAATAAAAAAAAAATTATTAAAAAAAAATTAAAAAACGATTGAAAATTCAAAATAGTTCAAAATAGAACAATCTGAAATTGATTCCTCAGTAATTAAATAATTTATTTAATTTTGAATTACAATTTTAAAATTCTGAATTTTTACGTTTAATGTTGAATTTTCAATTTTTCCCTTTCATAAGATATAATTTTGTAATTTAAATTTAAATGGCTGAACTTTCAAACGTATAATTAACAATTTGAAAATTGTTGATTTTAAAATGATTTAAATTTACTTGAAATAATTGAACTTTTAAAGGGTTTGAGTATAAAAAAGATTTAATATCACAATTCTTGACAATTAATTTTTTTCAGTTCTAAATGAAGTTCAGATTCGTTTAATTTTGAACGTTCTATGTAAGAAAGTTTTTCATTTAATGTTCCCCATTCAAAATTACTTCATTTCGAACGTTTTGTTAGAATAATTCAATTTTAAGGGTTTACAATTGAACATTTTTCCATTTTGATCGGTGAAAATAAGGGTGAATGTATTTTTTGATCTTGGAAACATTTGTCAAATTAATTTTTATT
>CAKNXH010069471.1:0-25278 GCA_932178445.1 Andricus quercusramuli
AGTTTAATTGTCTACCAAATTGTTGCACTTCTAAGCCAAAAAGAAGAATTTTCTGTAAAACAGTTCAATTAAAAAAAAAATATGAATCTTCAATCACAAAAGAGTTGATTTTTCTACCAAAAATATCAATTCTCAACGAAACATGTAATAGTTTATATTTCAACCAAAAAAAGATTTAAATTTGAAATAAAAAACAGTTGATTTCAACAAACCAAGATTAATTTTAGAAAAATGGAATAGTTATATTTTCAATCAAAGAGATGAATCGTCAACCACAAAAATACAGGAGGAAAAAAAATAATTCTTTGAAGAAGGGGAAAAGATAGGAATAGGGGAAAGAATGTGAAGTCTGAAATACATCTCCTCCTGTTACCAACCATAGTTATGGGCGCGACTGCCTCCCCCTACAAATTGGCAACGTAGTTTATAAAAATTGATTATACAAATAAAGGAATTTAATATATTTCTATCAAATTTGGTCGTATATTAACAATTTTGGTAATAAAATTAATTAAACCTAAAATTGAAGAAAGTCCCGTTATAAGCAATAAGGATCTAAAGTAAAATTTTGAAATCGTTTATTTTAAAAAACAATTTATTCAGAAAAAGATAATAACAGCTTTCTTTATACCATTCATCATGCAATAGTTCTATGCAGTTTAACTTTACTTAGCATTTAAGACTAATTTCCAAAAGGAAACATAAGGTTTCCTTCGAATCTACTTTTTCACAAAAAAGTACAGGTACCTACATTTACATTTTTTAACAACGTCCTCAATTTTTCTGTACAGGTTTGCTACATTTTAATTAAATGTGCCGAGTATTTCTTGAAGTATCACTATTTAACGAAACAAGATTTTCAAAGTCAGATAGAATAAAAAATGTAGTTTTTTCCTTTTTTTAAAACTTAGAAAAATTTAAAGCAATTTAAGAAGTAGATATTTCCGGAATCTTTATTACAGACGCAAGTCGAATTTCAAATGAATCAACAAATTAATTTTTCCAATATATTTTCGATGTTTTGCGCATCTTAAGTTATTGATAGATTTTTTTCAACATCAAATATTTTTCTCTGACTTTGGCACTTCTACAAATTTGTATTCTGGCACATGCAACACAAACTATTAAATAAAAATATACCATCCATACTTGCTTCTCTAAATTTACAACATTTTTCAAGTACTACGCCTTTCTGAACGGTATGCGGTTTGCAGCCTTAAGATTATTTCTTTTATTTTCAGGTTCAGTTATCAAAGGCCACTTATATACGTGCACTCTTAAGCCCTGTACAGACTAATTTATTCTTCAACCAGCTCAATTTCTGTTCTTCATCAGACACAACTTTAGAATTTTTTATTGTATTTGAATTACAAGTAAAAATGTCACCTACTCATTAAAAATTTGATATACTCAAAATATTACCTTTTTCAAAAATTAAAAGAATCTAAAAATAAAACTCGGCCCCACTCACTTTTTTCTAAAGCGATTGTACAATTTGCATATTTGATATTTAGAGATTTTACTTGTTTGTTAACTCTCTATCGCTTCTAATTTGCAGAAAATATTAAGAGGTCGGAACATTACTGCCAATTTTTAACAATTGAGAGAAGAAAGCAATTAATTTGAATTACATACTAAAATATAAAAACTATTAAACTACAATAATCCATATTATTTACAGGAAGTTTTCAGAAGAAAATCTACAACTAAAGCTTGTATTTATGACTAAAATCTAAAGTGATTTTCACACTGAAATCTCACTTGGCACCAAGTTCTCGAAATTTCTTTAAACAATTCAGGAATTTCTGATCTGTAAAAAACTTACCCTGTCACCTTTGCAAATATCAGCTACTGTTACGTAAATAATTTCACAGAAAATTAAAATTCCTAGTGAAAATAATAAGTAGTAATTTAACTGTATGTGAGATGACTATTTAATCTGAATGTTTTAAAACCGTAAACGCTCTTATATTTATTACATTAATGTAATGTAACAAACGATGCATCTACTTTCTACTTGAATACTATTTTTCACATTTTAACGCTCTAGTCTAAAGTTTGTACATAAACTCGTAGTTAATTTAAATTTCACGCGTATGCAATTCATTACGTATAAAAATGTAATAAATTTAAAAATCGTTGGAACGACATAAGTATTTTCAATTAAATGTAATTCGAATTTGAAATCGGATTCGAATCGAACTTCATCTTTATATTAGAATAAAAATCAATGTTAGTACGTGGAAGTACGGAGGATTATCAGAAAGCTTCTTTTGTGCTACAAGAAACATCCGCCGAGTACGTATTATGGTAAAAAGAATTTAGTTTAAAAATAGTTTAAATTAATATTAACCCTCGTAGTGTATATCAATTTGCAATTCACTAGTCCCATAATTTTTTTAGTTAGCACAATATTTGTTTGAGAGTTAACAGTATTAAAATTAGTGCTTGGAATCTTTTTAACCAAGGGTTAATAATAATTAATTAAAGATATATGTAGATTTCAAAACTCAATTGTGTGTTAACAATTATCTACCTATGTACAGGCTTACAGAGTCACGTACGACGAAATGGAATTAGGCTCTTTTTTATTATTACTGTGCGAATGATGAATTACAATCGACTTCATCATTATCTGTTCATGAACTCGCCACTGACGTTTCGTCTGTTTTGACAAGCAATCTATCTGCGAGGGGTTTGACGTAAGCCCATCCGCCGTCTTTGGTTTCTTTGAATAACTGTTGAAAAATAATTAGAAGCTTATTATTTGAATTTATGCCGGAATCGTAAAAGAAATCAAGAAAGCAATCATTTTTTACATTTATAGAAGTATTTTTTTTATAAAAGCTATCGAGGTAAACATTAAAAAACTACGATAATGTTTGACTAGACTTGTACGTCTTTTAGGACCTAGAAAATACCGGAAAAGTACAGTGAAATTATATTTTTTTATAAGTATAGATAACTTATCTAATCTCTTTAAATGTAATTTAATAAGTTTTATTTTATTTTAATTGCTAAGACATTCTACTTATAATTTATTGTTTCACTTGAAATCCTCCAACTTGGAAATTGAGTTTTGAACACTTCATATTTAAATTTATTTAGTTTGGAGGACTTCAATTCAACACTTCAAGATCTTTTAATTTTGTTAAACATTAGAGAGTGAAATTTAATAGCATTTTAATTTATAGAACTGTTTACATTTTAAAGCGTTTGGTACTTTGGTACTTGGTACGCTTTGATACTAAAGATGGGGAAAAAAATCTATTTTCAAGACACTGCACAGAGAGACGGATAATTCTGGTATTTACTTTTGAAAATTGTCTACAGATTACGATTCTAATTATTATTTATTTGACACAAAGTGTGGCAAAATGGACAATTTTGCAGATTTGTTTTTTTTTTTTTTCATCCGAAAAAAACTCCCTATCTATCATACTTAATGCAGATATACTTAGAGAATATTTATAATTCATTTCATGTTAAAGTTAATTTGTATAAACAAATAGTCAACCATGTTGTTTTCTGTAGGAAGAAATGTCTTCTAACTATAATTGCTGAGATTATTTATTAAATTATTCATTGTTAATTTTTACTGTTTGTACTAACTGTTTATACAAATTAACATCAACATTAAATAGAATATTCATGTTCTCTAAGCATGTCGACTTTAAACATGATGTATGCATTGTTCATTCATTTCTTTTTTCAGCGAAAACAAATTAAATCTGCAAAATTGCATATTTTGCATATCCATTCGGAATTGCGACCAGTAGACTATTTTGAATAGTAAATACCAGAATGATACGCCCCATTGTGCGCTGGCTTTTAAGTAAATTAAAAAACTGATCCCTTGGAAAATAATGCGGACAGAACATGAAAATGAAAGAAAAGATGAAAAAATAAAAATATCTATTTTTAAGACGGCGGCTTTTAAGCATATCAAAATATTAGTCAAATTGGCACCGTGCGCCTACAAAAAAGGGTTTCGTAGCCTATTAAGATGTTAAATAAGTCGCTCATACTTACCCCTCCTATACTTTCCCTCCCCAACTTCTCCTACTTCCCCTCTCTACACTTCAACCATCGCTTCCCCTCCCTTCCCCCACATCCACTTCTCTTACCCTGCCAACATTTCCCCTTCCGACACTTTCCCTCTCCCACTCATCGCACTAACCTACTAGCGCTTTCCACACTTCCCCTACTTTCCAATCCCACATTTCTCCCACTGCCCCACCATCATTCTCACTATTTCCCCCTCCTCAATTCCCCTCACTCACCCATCTTCCCATACTTCCCCTACCCCTCTAATTATCCCTCACTCCCTCCTCATTTCTCCTCACTTCCCAACCACTGATTTCCCCTCACTTCTCCTCTACCACCCCCATTTCCCCTCCCTTCACTTCCATAGTTACCCATCCCTCACTTCCCCCCTCATTTCCACTACATTCGACCTCTCACTTCTCCTACTTGCCCAACCACAACTTCCCCTACCTTTCCCACCCTCCACTTCCCCTAGTTACCCGACCCTGACTTCCCTTAGTTCCGCTCGCTTCCCCTATCCTCATTCCCAATACTTCCCTCTCATAATTTCCACTAACTTCCCACCCTTCACTTCCCAACACTTCCCCTAGTTTCCCACTCTTTACTTCCCATCACTTTCAAACCCCTCATTTCCCCTCTCATAATTTCCCATATTCTGTTAAATATTCCGGGGTTATTCTGTCCGGGAAAATAATGTGGACAGAACATGAAAACGGAAAAAATTAATTTTTAAGGTTGTTAGTTACTGACCTTCGTTTGCCACGCGATGTTGGCTTCTTTGCGAATTCGTGCTTCGTCGCGTTGTTTTTGTTCGATGCTATATTTAGCAGCCGTTGCTTTATCCATATCATTAATCCTTAAGCCCATAGTCACTTCTCTCCAAACTTTACGGGACTCACAATCTTCCTGTTCGCACATAGGCTTCACCAACTTCTTTTCTATCTTCAAGTCTCGAACGTCCGCAAAGACTTCTGTTCTCTAAATTTAATACACAGATCGAGATAAAATTAAATTTAGAAAAATTACATCCTCACTCACTTCTTTAATACAGGGCTCGGATCGTGCGACTTTTTTGAAAAAATGCGACTAATAATTTTTTTTCCGGGTTTTTCAGAAGTTCGCTACTTAGTTTCAATTTTAACCACAATGAAACTTCTCAAATTATATTCAAAACTAGACGGAATTGTACCATTTCATTTAAGCTTTACACTTCGAAAATTTTTTAAGCGTTTAAAATTGAAGAATTTCTAATTACATGAATCCCTGTTTTCAAGAAAAATTCCTCTTTTTATCGTTATTTCCCTTAAATTCAAATTGAATTAATAGAACCAAGTAAGAAAATCCAGATATTTTTGTTTGAAATTTTATTCTTTTTGGTCGAAAATTCGAATATTTGGTTGAAAATGTAATTATTTTGTTGAGAATTAAACTATTTTGTTAAAAGACTTTTTTTTTGGTCGAAAATGTAACTGTTTTGTTGAAAACTCGCCTTTTTGGATAGAAAATATATCTTTCTCGATTGAAAATTCGTCTTTTATGCTTTGACATGAAAATTCAACTGTTTTGTTGTAAATTCATCTATTTTATTGAAAATTCGTCTCTTTTGATTTAAAGTCTATTACATAAAACCATATGAAACTATTTGGTTGTAAATGCAATTGTTTGATCGAAAATGATTTTTTTTGTTCACCTGTTTCTTTAAAAATTAATCTTTCGTGGTTCAAAATTATCTATTTGTTGAAAATTCAACTTTTCAGGTTGACAATTCAACTGTTTTATAAAAAATTGATAATTTGGCTTGAAAAAATCAACTATTTTGTTTAAAACTGTTAAAAATTGATTTTGGCTCAAGTTTAATGCCTCTTATTAAAAAATTCGACCATTTGGTTGAAAATTCATTGTTGCAGGTTTAAATTAAATTATTTTGTTAAAAAAAAATCTTTTTTTTTTGTCAAAAATTCAACTGCTTTCTAAAAAATTGGTCTTTATGGCTTTAAAATTCAACTATCTAGTTAAGAATGTTGAAAATGGTTTTTGGTTGAATATTATTCTTTTTTATTTGAAAAATTGATCATTTGGTTGGAAATTCATCTTTGTAGGTATAAAATTCAATTATTTTGTTCAAAATTCATCTTTTTCGTTGAAAATTTAACTGTTTTCTGAAAAATTCGTCTTTTTGGCTTGAAAATTAAACTTTTGAATTAATTTTCAACTATTTCGTTATAAATGCAACATCTTAGTTGATTTTTTTTTAATTCAACTAGTTGTTTGAAAAATATCTTTCTTTGTTGAAAATGATCTTTTTTGTTTAATTTTCGAATTTTCAACTTTTGATAATTCAACTGTTTTAACCATTCATCTTTTGGGCTTAAAAAATCAACTATTTGGTTAAAGTTTGAATTTTCTGTTTGAAAATTAGACCATTTGGTTGAAAATGCATCTTTATAAGCTGAAAATTCACCTATTTGGCTAAAATTTCAATTACTTTGTTAAAAATTCGTTTATTTTGCTTGAAAGTTCTTCAACTATTTGGTTGTAAATGCAACTGTTTGTTTGAACACTATTATGATTCTTTTTATTTAACTATTTTATTGGAAATTATTCTTTCGCGTTTAAAAGTCAACAAATTCGTCTTTTGGTAGAAAAGTCGTCTCTTTTGGATAAAAATTCAACTACTTTGTTGAAAATTCAATCACCCCATTTCCCCTGTTGCAATAGTATTTTGGCTGTGAAGTCTGAAGTATTAAAAAATGAATAATTTCATATTCAAATTCTACCATCTCAAATTTAAAGCCATCATTGTTTAATAGTTCTAAGTTGACAAGTTTAACAGTTCAGAAAGAAATATTTTATACCTAGATACAGAATCCTTCAAGCTGAATGATTAATGTTAAAAAATGTTTTTTTTTGTCATTATCTTTAAAAATTTGATGCGACTAATCGGACTTTTTTAAGCCTTCTAGTCAATCCGAGCCTTTTGAATAAATTACTTGCCAATTTTGATAATACAATAAGAATTAAATGTTTATTAAAAATTACCCCGTCCGCCCACTTTGCTTCCATCACTCCATTCCACTCGCCATTAATTACAAGGAAAGGCTTCTTGTCTGCTGGTTGATTCACTTGGCAGCTAATTCGATTGCGTTTTCCGCCATAAAATGGTTTAGTCAAAAATTCTATAGTAGCATTGAATCCAGTTTGAGCGCAAGTTATCGTGGTTGTTCCACCCAATTCAATCCACGGAACTGTCAAAATCGATCGCCCGTATCCATTGGGAAATGTTACGACGTATTCCTCCCCGTGATCTAGCACGGTTACCCAACCTTTTCCTACATTATGTACACCTATACTTAATCCTAAAAATTTGCTTTTCGTCCACACGTGCGCACCGAAACTGATTCTCTTTCCAACATGTTCCGCATAGAACCCACTCACTGGAAAACAATTCAAATGTCACTTGATAAAATAAATCAATAAATAAAGGGTTGCAGAACAGACCTAGATAACCAACATTTTCCCGAAAACAGGATTTTTGCATAAAACATTTTTAAAACATCTAATGCATATTTTTTTTAAAGGATTTGTTTGAAATCTCATTTTTAATACAGTATAATAAAAATATTGGTGATTTAAAACCAGATAGCTGACTCTGTACTCGTCTCCCATCTTCTTCTTTTTTTATTTCCTAATCTCTTACCCTTTTTCAAACCTTTTTCTGATCATATTTTTCTTCCTAGAAGATTTCAATACAATAAAATAATAAAACGATTCTTTTTTCAAGGAAAAAAACTCTTAAATAAAACCATTTGCTACTTTTTTCAGCACCAAAGTATCAATCAAATTCTAACTTAAAATCTTAAATCTCCATTTTCTACAAAAAGTCACTTTTATTTCTTAAAATTATTATTATTTATTTATAAATAAACATATAACAGAATAATTTATTATTTATTATTTATTAGTTGTTATTTAATTTTTTAAATTGAAAAATAAATTTGTAGTCGCTATCCAAAGAAGATTTTCAAACCCCATGAAATTTAAACGACCAAATTCTTGAATGATTTACTCGGAATTTGTTAACTTTTTCTCATCAAACTCATCTTCTCTCAATTTACCAAGTCAAAATCTCTGAAGTAAGTTTTGATTTTTTGTTTAAACTGAGAATTGCACTTTTTATCGTTATTCGCAACCGAGTCTGTTCCAGTTTCAGGTTCCTGTCACTTTGAGATTGTAAACTTCCATACTCTGTTCTCGAAGCAGGATTTTTTTTTTTTAATCATACACTTTTGGTCGTGATTCAGAAACACTTCAGCTCGGAAGTAAAGTTTCGTTTTAGCTTTACATGGAAATTTCGATTTCACAGAATGTTATTTCGCTCTCCTGAAAAATCCCGATTTTGTTGGTTACCTAATTCTGTACGGCAGCCCTTCAAATTACACAATAAAACCAGTATTACGTTTAGAGTTAAAAAATTCGATTTTACACATGTTATAATACATGGTCAATGTTATAATATAAATATAAAATCACTAGTTTAAACAATTTAACAATTTCAAACTCCACTGTTAACCAAATTAAATTAAAGTCCTTCAAAATTTAAAAAAGCGAGATTGAGGCATATTCAAAACTGAATAGATTTAAATTCGAAGTTTTCAAAATTAGACGATATTTATTTTTAGGGCATTTCAGTACAAACCATTTAAAATCGATTTTTTTAATTCAAATTGAATACAATTTTAAACTCAATTCGTTCAGAATTAAGTCATTTAAAATACTTTCAATTAGAAAATATTCAACTTTTAGGATTTTGAATGAAAAATGGTTCAATTTCAATATGAAAATTTACTATTTTTAACGGTTTTTTGAAACCGAAACATTTTTTATATATAATATTTCAATCTCAAATTAACAAACTTTGAATGCTTTGAATTGAAAATTCTTGCATTTCAAACACTTTTGTTTTGAAATTATTCAATTTCGAATGATTCTATCTTGAATTGATCTTTCAAGGTCCAACTTAAACCGAAAGGTCCTTAAAGTTAGATGATATTTATTGGATATTGTTTCATGTTGCCATAAAAGTACTTTCAAAAAATCACAATACAAAATATTTTTTTAACAGATTTTTTTTCTTCAAAATTTTAAGCTTTTATTTATTTTTAAAATCATTTTATCATGTTAAAATCATGGTATAATTCCAACCTGAGATAAGCCGGTGATTTAAAAAAATGTTTTAACATCTTTTGCTGTGACAAAATTTTTTTTCTCAAATGTACAAAAAACCTCTGTAAATTATACAGTTCTCATTTTGGAACATAATTTCATGATAATTTTTTACTTAGCTTTTGAGCAAAAAGAAGCCTATTATAATTCAAATCCAGAAGTTAAAAAGAATAAGCATAAAAATGGTTAAAAAAAGCGCTTCAACGATTTTTTTAAATTGTATATCAAAAATATCCGAACATCATCCAAGGAGAAAATTCTGCAAATAATGTCTATTAACAGCATTTTGCAATAACCTTCTTAACACTAAAGGAATACAAAACCCTTTGTACATTCAAAAGTTATAATTTTACAAACAATTTTATAAAACTCTTTCGACTCTATATTTAACTTTTAACAATCTCTGACTAAAAAAGGTTTTTATTTAAAACTTCCTTTCTTATAACTAAAAATTTCAATTCTAAAAAGCGCTCCCACGATTATTTAATTTTTTGTACAAAATTTGCGCATACTGTGTAAGAATAATATTCCGCAAAAAAACTTCTTGTAATGTTTACGATAATTTTCAAATTGAAATTATAGTTTTGAGCTTCTTAACATTTAACTGGCCAATTTCTGAAGTATCAATACTAAATATTAAAATATTCCATTTTTAAAACTTCATTTTTATAAGATACTTTCCTCTTCCGAATAGCTACTTTTGATACTTTTATTAGCGCCGTAAAGCAGTTCGAAGCTCATATTTTTCTCGTTTTCAAAAATGTTTTCAAATCATTCAAATTGAAAAAATAACAACTAAGTGAGCGATATTGAATATGAGGATGCTAAAAAATTGAACATTTTTGCGACAATGAGAATTTCAAAAACAAACAAAATTTGTAAACTGCCTTAAATATTATTTTTAAGTACGGGTAACCCAAGAGAATATGAAAATATGAAACTAATGGACCAAGGAATGTAATTGTGAAGAATATGAATTTCAGACGTTGCTAAAGGCCGCGTTACAGGAGATGCGACTATGATAAAACAAAAAACTTCAAAAATCTTTCTAAAATATATGCATAACAGATAAAAATATGGGAAAAATGGTTATTTTCATGATTTATTTGATTTTGACTTCAGAATTTCAAAATATTCTTTATTTTATCATTAATATGGAGCGTGACCGGACATTTTATAAAAAATAATTATCATTATTAACTATTACTTGGAATCAACATTAATAAAACGATCTTTAATTAACTATAATCTTCATTAGTATAAAACTAACAATTTCAGTCCGTATTATTAATAGTTTGAATAATTATTTTTGAATTTTATCCTGAAATAGCAATGCAGCGTGCATTCTAAAAACAAAAACTTCTGAGACAGATATTGAAGTGGTTTTTAAAATTCTTAAATCTAAGATATTAAACACCAATCTTGATTTTTATTATTTTTTTTTCAACTTAATTGAAGCGATGTCTGCGAATCTCAATTATTTAAAAAATGGAGTTAATATTATTTAGCAATTTTTTCTTTTAAATTTGTAGGTTGGGATAAATGCGTGAGAGGACATTTTGCGTACTTTTTAATTTATAATTTCAAAACGACGTCGTCTAAAATGTTTTCACTTTACTGGATTGTGCCTTGATATAAGTACTTTACTGAGATAAATGTAGAAAAAGTTTATTATCCAAAGGAAAAGTGGAAAATTACTAACACTCAGGTCAATTATTTGGCTGTCATCCATGAATAATCATAACTGAACTGCAAATTACAGTATTAAAAGTAGAATAATTCTAAATTTGAATTGTTTAAAATATATTTTGAATTGAAAACATTCAAAACTAAAACATTAAAAGTTGTAAATAGCTTTCAAACTTGAATAAATTTAAATTTGCAGCCTTATAATTAGATAATCTCCATTTGAAAATTAAAAATTATACACTTTTAAAACAGAAGCGACCAAAATTATACAATTTCTATTTTGAGGCCTTCAAACTTAAACCATTTCATTACTAAAGATTACACACTAAACATTTTTTTTTTAATTTGATACGTTTCAGAGTGAAAAATTAAAAATTCAAAGATACTTTCAATAAGTATAATGTCTTTGGAAATATACATCAAATATTAATTTAATAAAAATATTAATTATAGATAAACAAAGTAAGACAAATTTAAAAGAGTTTAAATTATACAAACCTGGAGGATGATGCGACACTTGTTCAGCGATGAAAGAAAGTTGATTTTCGGTGCACCAAGGTATGGGACCTTCTTTCACGAGTTTAGCTCCAGGTTTCGATAAATTATCTTGTTCCTTCTCATTCATAAGGTCCCAGTGACACCTAAAAACTTCTCCTAAAACTGGATTGTACGGTTTTTTGGCAACACCAGATTTACGCCCAGCGTGAAAACTGCAAAGGTACCACCGAACTACTTGCACCATTCTATCTCTAGGAGTTGGCATGTCGGCTATGCTAAAATTCATCAAAAATAATAACATTATTATCAATATTCACGTTATAAATGAACATTCTTTCAGTAATTGACTTTTCTAATATTGAATATCTAAAAATTAACCAAAAACACTCGTTTACTTATCAGTTGAAATTATTTTCGGTCATTTATTTTTCACCAAGATCCATTTTTGGGTTATGTGGAAGTCTTTTGCTATTAATAGACACATCGTATTAATAAATAAATAAATTTTTCGCGTAAAGGATGGTACGTTCCTAAAATAGGTTTGGATATTGATTAAAAGTATATGGATATTGTTAGTTGAAGTTTCAATGGAATAGAGGAAAATATTAATTAAAGAATGCCTTCAGTTAAAACAGGAATGTATTCTTAAAAACATTATTTGAAATTAATATGATATTTATGGAATATATTTATAGAAAGATGATTATTAAAAGTTTCGAAAATTTGTATTTGAGCAGTAGATACATAATAATTGTATTACATTAAAAAAAAAATGAAAGAGTGTTTTCTCATTGAAAAAAAAAATTATTTTCAAGACTCTTCGATAAATAATTTAAAATTAAAAAAAAACATGATTTACCTTACAAACTGGTCAGGATGAGTAAAGTAATCCGCATACATCTCCAAAAGTGACCGGCGTTCCAGAATGAATGTCGGAAGGGCAACTTTCGTTAAATCCATTCCGATTTTCACTTGTGACAAGAGATGTGTAACAACCGATCCATGGCTTTCCATTGAATCCACTAAAAAAGACAGGTTTCAATTTTTTTTTAATTTCAATAATATTATGATGCTAATGATGAAATTTTAATACTAACTTTCCTCCTCGCTCTCTTCCTCGTACAACGCTGAAACATAAATAAAATAAATCTAGATTAGAAACTAGTAACAAATTATAAGTTTGTCATAAAAAGCAAAGTAAATAAATGAAGAAATGAGGAAGTATATAATAACGTAACTGATTTCTAGATAGTGCACTAGGTCAAACGGAAGGTTCATTTTTGATCACCACAAATTTATTATATTCCGAGAAATAATTTACTACTATTCCGAAATTACCAAAAAGAAGTAAAAAATTGTCTAACTGCAGAATTTTTATAGAGACAGTGACTATTTGTTTTTAATAAAGTTTAGGAACTTCTTACTCACAGAATATATCACAATATTTATAGACAAATGTATGAGGACATTTAAATTCGAAATATTCGAACTGTGTTTTACCAAACATTACTTGTGAGTGACTGTAATTAAAAATTCAATTATTTATGTTAAATTCTTCAAATTTAAAAACTTAAAAAATTGAAAAGGGTCTAATAAATATCGAAAAAATCTGGTTATTTGTAACAAAATGTCAATACAAATAGCACCTTTTCCAGCTCTATTTGTACCGAAAAAATTCGGCTATTTGTACCGGAATTTCGGTACCGGTAGACACGGCCAAACAACAATTGAAATTGCTCGAAACAGAATATTCAAAAACAGTGAAAGGGCCGAATTCGAAATTCAAAATTTCACATCAATTATTGTCATCAACTTTTTGTTTTTGAATGACACCTATACATTGCTTTACTAATTTACTAATTAGCATGCTCCTATGCATGCAAACTCAGATAGCGCTCGAAAATCGAATCTGAAATTCGACGAGACTCAAAATTAAAAAATATATAAAGCTGCATAATAAAAATATATAATAATATAATATTTTATTGTTTAAGTAAAAAAAATTAAACCAGAATGTAGGAATATTCATTAACTATCGTTTTCCTTTTTGAAAGATGATTTGGAAATTAAGTTGTAAATAAAATAAGATAATTTGTAAAAAAAAATGAACAGAAATAAGTTCGTACGGACCTTCTAAAAAAAGTAAAATTGTCTAAAGAAATAGAAAGGCCAAAATCTGCAAAAAATGTTAACATACTCACTGATTTTAAGAATGTATTTTCTAACGCAAAATAAAAAATGATGATCTCCTTCCTCATAAGAGGTTTAAATTAAAAAATTCTTTAAAATGGTATGCAATTATTACAACTCTGAATTCAAAAGCTCATTACAAACATAAATGTATAGGAATGTAAAAAATCAATCACTAAATAAATATCTCATTTCATAAATAAATAAGTTCACGCTTCAATAAAAGAGCAAGTAAAAAAAATATTTTTGAAAGAAAGAAAGACGATTTTATGACAGAATGGAGCTCTCTGAAAGACAAATTTGCATCAATTGTTGAAACTTACTGTTTAACTCGGTATTCAACATTTTGCCTTTGTAAGGAGTAACAAATAGTATCCATTCCTAAAGGCCCTTGGCCATACGAGAAGAAAAGAGGAAACAGTAAAGCTCTCGCGAAACTATGATCTACACAGGCTACCATATTCGGTTAGTATATTTAGCGAGATAAATGTCCTATTGGCCTTGAAACTCGGGCCCTGTACTGGCTTCATTATTGCACCGACTGATTTCGCAAGTTGCAGAAATAAATCTGGAGCTTCTAATTTAGAGGTTTCACGGCAGCCACTGCTCTTTTAACATCAATAGCACACACGACGTATATATGCGATATATATAGGTATATAGGAATATATAGCGCAGAATCAGATCAATAACCAGAACTGTATATAATCATCCAGCAGCTTTTCGGCTTCAAAAGAAGAACTCTTTCGCGTAATTCAGCTTGCAAATGCCGTTCATTGTTTACAAGTTGAAATTGAATAATGAAGCGTTAATTGAAGTCGTTGTAAGAGTGACCAAATGCGTGACGTCTGCATTGCTATGAATATTTCAACTACTTGAAATTGACATTGTAGGGAATAATATTTTTCTTCGAATGACCTTTACTTTGATTTTGCAACTCAGGAAGGTTTCCTTGGAATACAAATGTTTGTGTTATTATTTCTAATAATAATCTATAAGTGAAGGGTGGAAATTTTCACGAGAGCGAAAAAACATTCTGTGAAATCGAAATCATCATTTAAAGATAAGACAGAAGTCCACTTTCGAGATTACCCGTTGATAATTTAAGCCCAAAAAATTCAATTAGAAACAGCTATGCATTTAGGTGGCAATAGATGTGTTCGTTTTCCAGAAAAAAATTCGTAATTTTTTCTTCTTTTTTTTCAACGTTAACCCGTGCCCCCGTGCTCTTGAAATTAACATGGGATTTGAAATGGGAAAATCCTGGGTTTCGAAGAAAAAAAAAGAGATAATAATTTCCACCCAATAACTTCTTCTCCCCCCCCCCCCTCTCATAATACCCTTTTATTTTGCCTGGAAAATGCCCCAAAAATTTTCGGAATTTTTTCGACATGAATTATTTTTAACCGATAAGTGACGAGTTTACAAATATTTTTTCAATAATTTTGAATTGTTTAAACAATTTTTTCCTCCTGTAAATCGTTAAAAGTTATTATCTTTCGAGGTAAATTAAATAAACTTGATGAATGTCAAGACAAGTACTTCTTGTTTAACATATTTTGTAATTATTTAAACAATTTTCATTTGCTAATTATTTATATATTATATTTCTCTCCTAAAAATCGTAAAAAGTTATCATTTTCTGTAATTAATGACACAATTAGCAGATGTTGAGAGTAATATTTTTTCTACGAGGATATTTAGCAATTTCTTCAACAACTGTCATTTGTTTAAACAACTTTTTTCCTGTAAATCGAAAAAAGTAATTATTTTCTGCAATTAATAACACAATTAACGAATGCTAAAAATACTATTTTTTGTTCAGGATATTGAGCAATTGTTTAAACAATGAATAATCATTCACTTGCGCCTTTTCACAGGGAAGGTGGAGAAAAGTCTAATTTTTTCGAATCTCTTACATTATGTCGCTTATTATTCAGCATTTCTTTATCTCAGAACGTATACCATATATCGTTCAAACAATAATAATTTGTTTGAACAATTAAATTCAATTGCTTTAAGTAAAGTTAGTAAAGTAGTCCTTTTTTTTCTTAAAATCAACCCCATAGATGAATGGAATCTGTTAATTGAAAATAATTAGCATGTAGATCTTTCATAAAGTATATAAATGTAACGTAACACAGAAGTAATTTTAATGAAAAAAGACTATACTTTTCTTTGAGCAATTCAATTTAATTATTTAAACAATTTAGGGTATACGTTCTGAGATATGGAAATACTGAATAATAGCCGGCACCTTCTCTATGAAAGGCGCAGGTGGGTGATTATTAATTGTTTAAATAATTGAGAATAATCTTTAACAAAAAAATCTGCCCGCTGTGCGGGCGTATTCTCATCGCGCACTACGAGCGCGGCTCGCTTCGGCCGCAAGTTTGAGCGCTCCTAAGGCGCGCGACTGTTGGTTCTCGCGCTTCGCGCTTGATAATGCATTTACCTCGCGCTGCGCGCTCGGTCTCGGTACTTCTCCCATATTTGTGCACAGACCGTTTAAAGTTGAATGTCAAAGGATCGACAAGTGTAATTTGGTGATTCTGAATTCTCTTTTGTTAAAGCTCCTTCGACTTTAACGAACACATTCTCATCACGTGTCTCGTGTTTCGCACTCGATTTTGTCCAAAATGCGAAATTTTTAACGTCAGGTTCAACACTATTATATTAAATGTACATTATATTTATTTCTATACTTCAGCCTGGAATTGCTAATTCGGATATTGCAAAATAAAGTACAACATTTATTTATCATGATCACTATAATATTCGTTTCTTATTTTGCATTAAGTTTTATCCTCAACTACCCTGAAAAAAGTATCATTTCAATAAATTTACATTAATCAAATTCGTAATATACATTGGCATTGAAACAAACTTATTTGCATTTTCTTGTTTTTATAGTTTAAAAAAGTGCGCAATCTTTAAGAAAACAATTTTGTTATTAAACATTTTATTGCAAATTGTTTCGTTTTCTCATATATTTAATTGGTTTATTTTTTACGATTTGAACCGAGAATACGCATCCTAGCGTCTCTTCTGTGGTTTTTCCAAAAATTTAATTTTTTATTTTTAACTTCATTCATTTTAGGACACTTGAAGAGTACACCAAAGCCCAATCGAATGTGTCGATTCTTGCGAAAGTTATCGTGCTAACAAAATAAAAATCTACATACATACATACACACACATGCATTCATACAGCCAGAAAAATTCGCGAAAACCTGTTTTTTGGGTTCAGAATGTCTCAAAACGTGGACATTTGACAAAAACAGAGGGGGTCAAATTTTACATAAATCTAATACCTTCTCTGATGAGAATGTAAAAATATTACTCTTAACATTCATTAATTGTATAATTAATTACGGAAGAGATGAACTTTTCACGATTTACAGGGAAGAAAATTGTTTAAATAATGACCAAATATCCTTAAAAAACATATTCCTTTCAACATTCGTTAATTGTGTCATCAATTCCAGAAAATAATAACTTTTTACGATTTGAAGGAGAAAAAAAGGTTTAAACAAATGAAAATTGTATAAATAATTACAACACATGTTACAAAAGAAGTACTACTCTTGACATTCATCAACTTTATACCATTTATCCCGAAAGATAATAACTTTTCACGATTTGCAGGGGGAAAAATTGTTTACACAATTCAAAATTATTAAAAAAAATACTTGGAAACTCGTCACATATCGACTACAATTTATTCATGTTGAAAAAATTCCAAAAAATACCGTCTATAGCATAAATTTCATAGAAAACTGCTATTTTGCATTTTTGGGGCATTTAACGGGCACAATAAAACGGAATCGGGAGATCAAAATTGAAAGTTATTGAGTGAAAATTATTCCTTAAACATTCCTTAAGAGGTGACTATACTTTAATTTGCAAAAAGTCTATAACAAGTACTTCTGTTTTCCATTTTTTCGAAAACCGAGCTTTTCCCTAAAATCGCATGCTAATTTCAAGAACCCAGGGGCACAGGGTGAACGTTAAAAAATGAAAAAAAGAAATTACGGATTTCCTTTCTTCGGAAAAAGAAAAAATTGGGTGGAGGGGGGGGGGGGCGATCATCAAAAATCGAAAGTTACCTTTTTGACCACCCTACTGACCACAAATTGAAACAGGCTAGGCTGCGGATTTCGATAAAAAATGTAATCTTCAGTTTAAAAATAAAATAAAAATGTACTGTCGAGATATTGAGTTTCTGAATAAGGGCAAAAAAGTTTTGATCCAAAAATCTGAATCCATTCCGAGTAAATCGTCTAAGAATTTGGAGATTATAGTTTCATGGATTTTCAAAATCGGTTTTCGGTAGAAACTGAAAATCGAGTTTTCAATTTTTCATACAAATAAAAACTTACTCCCGAGATATGGAAACCTAAAGAAGAATAACAAATGCATGATACAAACGAATTATTCTGTTGTGAGAAAATCAAAATTTAGTGTGATGGTATCGCACTGAGATTGACGATTATTCGATGAAAGAACTATAAAAAGAGGAATTCTGTTATCGACTAACGATAATAATTTCGAAAAATATCAAGAAGAGAAGACAAAAATTATTACTACACTAAAATACTACGGCAAAAAATGTTGGTTCAAATGCATTTCGTTCGTTACATGAAGTTGGTTCACAGAGATGCTTTTGTTTCTATTCCTGTTTTTTAAATGATTTGTTTCATTATTTAAAGTTTAGAATATCTAATTTTTTATGATTTAAAATACTTGGAATCATTCTGATAATAATAATTAATAATAATAATTCTGACTTCTGACATTAGTTTCAGTAAAAATAATTGAATTATTAAAATTTATCACAATTACATTTTTCCAATTTCAAGCAGGAGTGTAGTCTTTCACCTTCTTATTTTATTACATAAAAAAGTAACAATTAAAAATTGTTTATTCTTTCTTCAAAATTAGGAGTTTTATATTTGGACCAATTAAAATTTCTTGAATTCTCTGGATTTCCTGAATATTCTGAATTTCCTGAATTCTTTTAATGTTCTGAATTCTTAAATTTTGTGAATTCCTTTCACTGATTCCAGTGAAATCGTTGAATTCCTTAAAAAAACTGAATTTCTTGAATATTTTGAATTCTCTGAATTACTTGAATATGCAGAATTATCTGAATTCCTTGAATATTTTGAATTCCTGAAATTCCTAAATATTACGAATACCTGAAATTCTTTGAATTCTGCAAACCCCCTGAATTCCTGAAATTCCTAGAATTCTCTGAACTCTTTCAATTTCTTCAATTTCTTCAATTCCTTTAATGCTCTACAATGATTGAAATTTCTTGAATATTCTGAACTCCGTGAATTTTTTAAGTTACTTAAATTCCCTAAATGCACTGAAATCCTCTGAAATCCTTGAATTCCTGGAAAATTCAGAATTCCTAGAATATTCGCAATTCTGTAAATTCCCCGAAATCTCTGAATTCATTTATTTCTCTGAAATCCTTCACTTCTCTGAAATCCTTAAATACTTTGAATTCTCATGATCACCTGAATTCCTTAAATATTCTGAATTCCTGAAATTCATAAGATTCTCTGAACTCTTCCAAATTCTTCAATGTCACGCATGTCTTGAATTCCTTCAAAGCTTTTGAATATTCTGAATTTACAGAATTCTTGGAATATTCTGAATTCCCGAAATTCTTTGAATTCCCTGAATTCTTTAAATATTCTGAATCCTCTTCATTTCTAGAATTCCCTAAAGGCTCTAAAATCCCTAAAATTATCTGAAATACCTGAAATCTTCGAAAATCCTGAATTCCTTCAATATTTGGATTTTTCTGAATTCCTTAAATTGTCTGAAAATTCAAATGCTAAAACTTTTGAACGCTTTTAATTAGAAATAATAAAATTAAAATTCCTTCGAATCTTAAATGGTCCAGTTTTCCATATTCTAATCTGAAATTATTCGATTTTGAACATTTTTAAATTGTTCTATTTTCGCAATTTTAATTTGAATTCATTCAATTTCGAGATTCTTCAATTGAAAACAAAATTGTTCAATTTTAAATGCTTTTATTTAGAAATGATACAAATTCTATTACTTTTCATTTCAGTCGAAGTATCGTCAAATTTTCAAAATTTTACCTTATCTAAAATTGTTTGGTTTGGAACATTTTTAATTCAAAAGCGTTCTATATATTCTTTTCAAATTTCAACCGCTTTCGAAATTATTACATATTTTTTCGACTGTTTAAAAAACTCCTAATATATAAAAATTGGTTTAATAATAGATTTTTGAATTGTTCATATTTTTAATGTTAGAATATAAAATCTCAAAAACGGGAACGCGAGCTTCGTGCGCGTGTACTTGCTACTACTTAAGAATAAAGCTAATAATTCGTATTAAATATTTATTAATTTCAAGTGTCTCTTGTGGATGAGGGTGGTCTAAAATTAGTGTTTTCTTGATAACTGAAAAACTTTTCGATTTTTTCAAAATGTAGACGTCAAAAACTGAAATAATTTTTAAAAAAATCTTATCATTAATAGCAGTCTCAAATGATGGTCCTAACAATTTTGTATTCATTTGATGCTGCAAATAGAAAAATTAATTTAAAAACGAAGATTTTTTTTACTTTTTGTCAGCTATTTAAAAAAATTTTGAGGCACCACTTAATCATCCGATCGAATTTTTCTATGGGTCAATTTTCATTATTTGACTTTTATTTTGAAAAACAATGAAAAGCGTTTTTTACTTTTCAAGAGAAGCCTTTTTTTGGACCATTCTACAATCACCGGTTATGCTCAAACTACAGGTGGAAGTTTCACCTTCCGAAAGTGTAACGAGTAATTAATTTAAGAATGATAAATAAATGATCTACTAAATAGACAATAGAGTGGTCAAAAAAGGCTTATCTTCAAATGGCACCCATGCAAAGTGTTTCTTTTCGTGTAAAAATGCCCCCTAATTTTTGGCAGAATATAAAAAAAATATTTAGTGGTCCCCTAAGTACAGTAAACTCTTTCGAGTAAAATACATCGCTACAAGTTTTGGCAGAATTAAAAAAAATAAGTACATATTTAGAAGTCCCCCAAGCCAGTTTTTGAAAATAAAATGATTATTTTATTTAAATATAATCACTGATAATGGATTTTTTACTTCCGACAGGCATGTGATGTACTCCTTTCACTCAAATACATCACTTAGATTTTTGGCAGATTTTTCAAAAATAATTATCATTTTATTTTTTAAACCTGGCTTAGGCGACCCCAAATTCTTTTTTAAAATACTGCCAAAAATCTTGCGTGATATATTTCACTCAAAAGAGAACGCATGCCGAACTAAAAGACACAAACAGCGATTATTAGAATAGAATACAATTTTTACTTACAAAAACAGACTTAGAGAAACGCTTAATATTTTTTTTTTAATTCTGGCAAAAATCCAGGGTAATTATGACGCCAAAAGAAACCATTTTAGACGTGACATTCTAGAAACAAAATTAGCCCTTTTTTTGGATCACACTAATAGACAAAAAGTAAGCTAAAACGGCCAGTTATCGCCAAGACTACGTTATAAACTTTTTCCTTCAAATGTGACAGAGAAAAAAATTATTTCAGGATACTTCTGACTAAAGCAGAAAAAGCTTACAATTCTTACGTCATGACGGAAGAAAGTAGGGCTCAAATTTTCGTAAATACAGAAGGAACGAAATGTTTTTCAGTCACTAGGATAATCTTCCGCACTTAAAAATTAATTTTTATTTATGAAAAAATTATTAAAATGGAATTTTACGATATATATATTACCATTTAATTTACTGGCATTTAAAATACTCGCGATTACTAGGGTTTTTGTACTATTATTTATAATATTTCTTTTTTAAGTCAGTAACTATTTAGCTAAGATAGCAGTTACATATTAAACTTGAAATATCAGTGTTTAAAGATGTTTTTTTTTCATTTTCTCCTTAGATACATACATTTTTGGTATCTGTCTAAATTTAGGCAGAACAATCTAATTTGTATTAAAATAAAGCAAAAAAGAATTCTAAGCAAACTGATTTTGAAAGGTGGATGAAAATTCAAAGTTTCTGAAGTCTAAAAAAGTATTTTCTTCTTTTGATAAGTAATTAAATTCTGCACAAAATTGATATTATTGAAATATAAATCTTAAATTGTTTCTATCAAAGCTATGGGAAAGCAATCTACATATTCTATTTCTCTAAAAAACTTATAATAATTAATAATAATCTAAATAATGAAAACACAATTCCTATGTAAACTTACCATCGTAATCCACAGATCCGTCATTTTTGATAGGAGGTGCCGGTGGTGGTTTCCGGCTGTCGACAGGAGTGCTTTCTATCGATTGTATTCTATCAAGGTCTCGTCGTTTGCTGCATCAGAAAAATTCAAAATAATTTTTAAAAAATTCAATATCATATAAATGTTGAAGGAATGAATACAAAATTAATAAATATTTACGAGGGGTGATGGTTTTGTGCTGCCTGAGAAGAGGGAACTGAAATTTCATCCGCTGCATCGTAATAGTCTTCGTCTTCGTCCGACGAAGAATAGGAAAATTCCGGTACTGGAAGATCTCTCCCTACAACTGGAGAGAACCATTTTTTTAATTTCTTAGTAATACCTTCAACTTTTAAAACAACATCGACAAATTTAAAACCCCAAAGGAATTCAAACCGTCATTTAATTTTGTTAAGGTTAATCTATCTGTCTGATATTAATATCTACTTTAGAAAATTACTTAAGATTTACATTGTAAAAACTAACCATTTTTCAAACTGGAAACTCTCGGCTCTAAACATTCTGAACCTAATTCTATTCCAGTTTGCACCGACGATTCAGGTTCGCCTGAAAAGAATTGATTTACTTTATTGAAAGTTGATGCTAAATTCTTTTGAATACATTAATTTATTCGTAATTTTTCTTCCTTTAGAGTATAATAATTTTTTATTTCGATTTACCTGAATTTCTGTAATACACTTACCGTGTTTCAAATCCAAAGGAATGGGTTCAGAAGGGCCCGTGTATATTCCATTTACAGGTATAGCCGTGTTCTGAAATCGAGCAAAAAAATTAAAGGCCTTGATGAAGAAAAAGAGGTAACTCAGCTCGTGAGTTATTAGAATCTAGTTGGATTTTACAATATTTTAGAATCTTTTCAGTTCTAAAATCGAATGAATATTTAATGGAATTAAATGAATAATTTACAATATAAGTCGGTTAATGCCCCAGTTATCTTAAATAGTAAAAACAATATTGTTTAGATTTGCTTAAGGCCTCCAAAATTATTTATAGAAATGATATATATATATATATATATATATTGATAATTGATATAATTGATATTGATAATTAAATAAAAAAAATAGTTTAGGCAAAACGTAAATACAGTAAAGCAAATTAAAGCATGAGACTCTATAAGTTTTAGGAGAAAAAAATATGTAAAGTCTTCAAACAAACGATATTTTTTTCTATAATTAATTTAAATACTTCTAAAAAAAAGAAGAATGTAAAAAAGTTCAAACTCGAAGATATAAAACAAATTGGTTGAAGAAATTTTCAAAGAAATGTTGTTTTTTTAACGTTTAATGAAATTAATACATTTGTCAGTTTTCATTGATATTTCTTGAAATTCTTATTACATACAATGAAAAAAAGATTTTTTTTCTCACTTTTTTCGGATTTACAGTAAAAAAAAAGTCTGCCATACTATGATATCGCGATCTTTGATTTTGATTTTCTCGGAACAGACTAATTTTTTGTATCAAACATTTGTTATGCTTATTCAGCATCTCCATATCTCAAAAGCAAGTTTTAATTGTTTCAAAACATTATTTTATCGCAATCCAAAACTGAATTTGAAAGCCCATGAAATTTCAATCTAAAAATTCTTGGTTAATTCTCTTGGAATTGGTTAACTTTTTTATATCAAACTTTGTTTAATCATATTGAGAAACTTCATATCTCGGGAACACGTTTTTAGTTTTTTTAAACTGAACATAGAATTATTTATCACAATCCGCAGCCGAACCTTCTCCAATGTTAGGTTAGTGTCACTTTCAGATTTTCAACCTCCACATCCAGTTTCTCGAAGTTGGATACATTTTTTTAAACAAGCTTTTTTGTCGTGAATTCAACAACACTTTAGCTTGGACGTAAACACATTTTTCATCTTTAAATAGTGAATCGAATAACGAATCGGAAAAAAAATTTCGAATAAAACGTACGTATTTCATCAAGGAGAATCTGAATCTGTGAAACACTCAGTATATACATATATGCATTTTTTTATATCTTAGAAAATTTATTGTCTTCAACATGAAGTTGATTTCGCTTGATTTTCAAATTATCAATTTTGCACTTTGGATTGAAATGTTTGAATTGTAAAAATCATGATGCACAATTTAAAAATTAATAATTGTTAACGACTTAGTTTCACGATATTCATTTAAGAATACTTCAATTTTTGAACGAAGTTTGGAATTATTTAATTTTTAACGTTTCAAATTTCAATTCAAGAATTTTTAGAACTACGTAATGAAAAGGTGATAATTTACAACGTTTTTAGAATAGTTAAACTTTAAAGGTTCAGCATAGGGAATAATCTCATACAGAGTGCTGTCAGCACATAGACATAAACTCATATTGAATGGAGGTGTCGAATTAAAAATTGTAATTATAATTTAAATGCGAAACTGCACAACAGTTTAATTTTTAAGGCTTAAAACTAACGCTTTTTTGCTTCAAAAGCAAGGAGGTCAAAAATGGAGGGTCGAAAGTTAGTTTTAAGTTCAAATTATTTTAGATTTAAATATTCAAGCCTTAAAACACAATTTCAAACTGAAAGGCTTAAAATGTGCAAACTCAAAAACTGGAATCATAGCGATTGTATTTTTATTCTTTTTTTAATTTTTAATCTACATGGTATCTTAAAATTGAAAAATATTTGATTGAAAGATTTCAAGAATGACCAATAATACTAAATGAAGTGTTAAAAATTAAACGATTGGAAATTATAAATAATATAATTATAAAAAAAAATTATAAAAATTATAAATAAAAAAAAAATTATTAAAAAAAAATTAAAAAACGATTGAAAATTCAAAATAGTTCAAAATAGAACAATCTGAAATTGATTCCTCAGTAATTAAATAATTTATTTAATTTTGAATTACAATTTTAAAATTCTGAATTTTTACGTTTAATGTTGAATTTTCAATTTTTCCCTTTCATAAGATATAATTTTGTAATTTAAATTTAAATGGCTGAACTTTCAAACGTATAATTAACAATTTGAAAATTGTTGATTTTAAAATGATTTAAATTTACTTGAAATAATTGAACTTTTAAAGGGTTTGAGTATAAAAAAGATTTAATATCACAATTCTTGACAATTAATTTTTTTCAGTTCTAAATGAAGTTCAGATTCGTTTAATTTTGAACGTTCTATGTAAGAAAGTTTTTCATTTAATGTTCCCCATTCAAAATTACTTCATTTCGAACGTTTTGTTAGAATAATTCAATTTTAAGGGTTTACAATTGAACATTTTTCCATTTTGATCGGTGAAAATAAGGGAGAATGTATTTTTTGATCTTGGAAACATTTGTCAAATTAATTTTTATT